>JBAJNP010005031.1:0-30643 GCA_036877545.1 Yasuhikotakia modesta
AATAATAATGACGTGTGATGTTTTACGTAACACGTACGTGAGCTTGTGTTGCCCTCTGCTGTTGGACCAAACCAGTGGCTCCAGTAAACAAACCAACGCGTCCAGTTTACATGCGCAACCCTCTAACTTACACCGACAGTCACATTTA
Source organism: Yasuhikotakia modesta (assembly GCA_036877545.1). Lineage (NCBI taxonomy): Eukaryota > Metazoa > Chordata > Actinopteri > Cypriniformes > Botiidae > Yasuhikotakia > Yasuhikotakia modesta. The sequence goes on from JBAJNP010005031.1 coordinate 149, forward strand.
ACGTCGAGACTTACATTTTCTTTGCCATAATCTTCCCAAACCCTGAATCTGAGCGTTGAAGCTTCGCATTGATGTTGTGGGAACGTTTGATAACGTTTGAAGGGCGTGTATAATCCCTATCCTCTATCCCCTTAGAAGGGTGCATCCTGTGCACCTGTACCCTTAAACATACGTGCGCACATCCATCTCAAATATAACAGCTAATGAAAACACACGTACTAGAGTTTAAGGGAACTTATGTCTGAAACGCACTTACTGTGCCACTATCGTGCTGCCTTTAAAGTGCCCTTCATAGGGACCGGTTATGACGTGTTGATCACGTGAACCGTCTCGGCGCGCTGATTTGTTAACGTTACATAAGACACGCCCCCTGCGTAGAATCGACCAATCGCATCGCTCGTAGCTGGTGCGTGACGATCTGCCGCGAATTTTAATCTCATCGCGGTTTAGGCGCGCGGGACATCCGAGCTCGTTTTAACCATTATAACCATTATAACCATTTTAATCCTCCATTAATAACGACAGCGGGACTGTTTAACTGTTATTACAGTATAATGGCTACTCCTCCCAAGAGATTTTGTTCAAGTTTCGACGCGGATCTCAGTTTTGAGAAAAGAGCGCTGAAGGTTTCAATCGAGGGAAACATCGGTGAGTTTATTAACAGCACGAACAACATCGTCGCTCTGTTTACACGACAAACACACGTTAAACATTTACATTTAACGCGTTAATAAACGTTAATAAACGAGTGTTTTCCCATCTGCGTTTGTGCTGTAAAGCCATTGGCGCCATGAGACGTGATCATCGGTAACATCTGATGTTAACTAACATTTGCATGAACGTCTCTAGTGCTTTAATATCATTTACAACCGAGAACCTGTATGTGTCTGTTTCAAAACGCTGTGTTTTATCTATTTTTATAAATATGTATAGTAGAAAAAATAAAAATGACAGTAGAAAAGTTTGTGAAGTAAAGTTTTCTAGTTGTGCACCTTGAAATAAAATAACCGTGTGGTTCAAAGTTGTATGCAGACGTTTAATGCACAGAATGGGTTGATTTCATAATCCCTGGAAACGTTTAAATAACATTTGTGAACGTTTTGGAACAGCTGCAGGGAAGTCGACGTTCGTGCGGATGCTGGAGCGCGCGTCAGACGAGTGGCAGGTCGTTCCAGAGCCCATCGCCAAATGGTGCAACGTTCAAACCACAGAGAACGAGTACGAGGTGGGAACCACATTCATGTTTATACACTGTACACACACACACACACACACACTCCATCTCAACGCTTACACCAGTGATGTTCCTGCTGCAGGAGCTCAGCACATCACAGAAGAGCGGAGGAAACCTGCTGCAGATGTTATATGACAAGCCCAGCCGCTGGTCCTACACGTTTCAGACCTACGCTTGTCTGAGTCGCGTCCGCTCGCAGCTTCAGCCTCCTTCTGTCAAGCTCCAGCAGGCTGAGAAACCGGTCCAGTTCTTTGAGCGTTCTGTCTACAGTGACCGGTATGTAAAACACGGGTTTACATAAACCTGGGGGGAGATTACATGTCTTCAAGTCTTTGTGTTGCTGTTTGCATGTTAAGTTTGTCATGCGTTGGCAGGTACGTGTTCGCCTCCAACCTGTTTGAATCAGGAGATCTGAATGAAACCGAATACGCCATCTACCAGGACTGGCACTCGTGGCTCCTGACTCAGTTTGAGTCTCAGATTGAGCTCGATGGGATGATCTACCTCCGCGCCGATCCAGAGGTAGATATCTCTCCCTGCAGGCACCTCAAGATGAGGTTCATGCAAAAGCTGTGGGATTTTAGAAACGTTTGGGAACTAAACTGGTGATTTTACAAACCGTATCATTTACGGATGTGAGCATGTTTACTTCCTTGACACATGACTTCTGTGTGCCAAAGTTCTCATATATTTCTATAAATTCCCATCAATTTTCCCAAATTCGGGAATGTTGCAGCCTTGTGCAGACATGTGATGTGTGTGGAGATGCTGAGGTTCTGATTAAAGTGTGTTCCGCAGAGATGTATGCAGCGTCTGCAGGTCAGAGGTCGGGAGGAGGAGCAGGGCATTCCACTGGAATATCTGGAAAAGCTGCATTACAAACATGAATGCTGGCTGTACAACCGCACCACGAAGTTAGTGTTGATGTTGATCTGCACTAGAACCTGATTGGTGGTTGTAATTCAGATGTAGTAGCTAAAATTCATGTTGTCATCTGCAGGGTGGATTTTGAGTATCTTAAAGATCTTCCTGTTTTGGTCCTGGATGTTAATGAGGACTTTAAAAATGACAGAATTAAACAAGAAGGTGTGATTGACAAGGTAAGTGTAGCTGCAGCGTTATGTAAAATTAAAACATTATTATTCCTAGTGAAATGTAAGAGTCACGGTTTGTACTTTATTTGACACTCTGTTTCTTCTGTTTTTTCAGGTGAGGGAGTTTCTGAGCACATTGTGACCTCAATATAAATGCATCCGTTTGAATCGTATTATATAGACCTGTGATTTATCTCTAAAATTCTGGATCATGTTACCACTTGAATGAGTTGTTTTAGCTGCTTTGTATCAAGCATATTATTGTACATATGTTTCAGTTTTATTAAAGCTTTCAACATTTTAATGAGACAGGAGTTGTTTCTGTTTTAACAGTAAATCTGACCCCTGCTGGCAAAATGAGTCACGGGCAACTTTTAAAAAAGTTCTTATTTATCTTCTTTATATAGATTTAAAACTTAAATCAGACAAATTGTTGCATCTGTCTGAAGCACCAGTTACTGAGAGGCAGAAAAAACAGCTGTTTTCAAGAAAAATCTAGAATAATCACAGTTTAATACACACTTGTATTAAAGTATTAAAAGTCACTTCAGTTTTGAACAGTTCACAGAGTGTCATTATATTAATGTATGTGAGAAATAAATGGAGACGTGTTGTTTACAGACAGACCTGCAAATACAATGTTATTTAGCCCATTTATTTTCTCATCAAACAGATGATAGATTTCCACTGTGAAACAAATGCATTTTCTACTTAAAATGATTAATAAAACAAGGAAAACTATATGGGAAGATGTTTATGTCGAATGGAAAGTATTTATAACAGTGTTTGGCAGAAATTACAGCCCTTTAAACACTGACACAGTTCTGACATGTCACATTATATAAAAATGTGAAGGTCCAATAACCGATGCATGACATTATAGGTGATATTTCTAACGCTATCAGAGTTACACAGATGCTGTGATGGACTGTGTTACAGTAACAAACGTGAACTTCAGAAATGAACTTTAACTTTGTGGGAAAGAGACACACGCGTTTGTAGAGGCGGGAGCGCGTGACCGCGTCCGATTTACAGCGACGTTTCCTGGCGTGGGATCTTAAAGCCTCCCGTAAACCGACCTTGACGTCGCGAGCGCCAGCTCGACTGACACGCGGAGCATCCAATCAGGCTTAGGCTCCTAACGCTCTCCTCCAATAGCATTCGCGCTCTGGTGACGAGGGGCGGGTCAATACGCGCACGGAACGAAGCAAGGTAGGTTGTTAGAAAGTTAATGGCTTGGGGGAAAGAGATTCTCGTCTCGCTTCAGGAGAGTTTGAGGATTTTTCTGAAGTAAAGCGCCATTATTTTATAACAATAAGACCCCAGAGAACGAGACAAGGCAACAGTACGTTCACAAACGCACGTATTCTTCAGGGAAGTATGCAGGATGCAGTAGCCGGGACGGCAATGCTGACGGACGGCTTCGAGGACGAGATTGACTCGGTGACTCCGCGCTCCCCTGCGCGAGGGATGGGGGTTGGAGCTACACCAGGAGCCGGACTCGGGGGCCTCGGGATCGGCGTCGGTGGCAAGAAAGTGCGCTTGTTCGGCGAGGCTGGCGGGCCCACGACAGACAGGCTTGATTTCAAGCTGACGGCCGCCGCGGTGCTGTCGTCGGGCCCCGGGTCCGGCAGCGACGAGGACGAGGTGTCGGAGGTGAGTCCAGCTGCGGGTGTGTTAGCATACGGGCTATCACGCGCTAGCTAACCCAGCAGCCCGAGAAACACACGCATCTATCGCTTCATCCCGAGGTGTCAGAACGTCCAGCCCGGCTGTTGACAGGGGTCAGGAAACGACGCCCTCGCGCTGAAAGACGCGAGCGGCGGTTTCTGACGCGTTTCTCACGACCCGCGTTGCGTTTCTGAACGGCTCGGAATGAGGCGAGTTAGCTTAGCTTAGCACGGGACGAGACGAAGGCTGCGATTGGGCCTAAAGTGAACATCAGCGCGCAACGCTTCACACGTCCACTGTTTGTTAACTAGCTGTCACTTTAGTTTTAATGGCCTTTAAAGCGAAACGTGCTGAGCTTCACGTTACTGGTCTGTCTGTCTGTCAGTCCGGATCGTTTTGAAGGATCTAGATGAGAAACGTGCGCTAGCTTGTAAGCTAAGTGATACGTAACTGAATATCAACAGTTTATCTGGGTCCAGTCCGGGTTCTGTTGGTAAACATCGGGTTTGACTTGATCTGACATCTGTACTGGATGTTGTTGTTTCAGACAGAAGTTGTCAGTGAAGAGTGTCGGATCTTCTCTGCATGTGCTGTAGCTTTATTCCTCCGTTTCAGGGTGATGATGGACCTGGTCGCCGTGTTTCAGGTCGCTTGTCATGCTGGTTCGTCCTGTTACCTGTTAAAGATGCACCTGTTTCACCCATAAGAAGTTTCATTATCGACCCAAACCTCAATTTAACTACTGAGAAAAACTACTTGTGGCGTTACGTCTGTACTGTGCGAAACGTTTATTAAGGGTAAACAAACGTCTGACATGTAAGACTGAATGCCTTCCTGCCCCTGTTGCCCCTGTGCAGCGTTTAATACAACACACGTGGTCATCTCTGTAGATTAAACCTGTTAGTTACTGACTGAGTTCTGGTGCTTTTACAGACATACACAGTTGTGCTTCAAAACACGTGTGATTTCGTCCCCATCTGTCTGGTCTGCTGCACACACACCCCTCTGTCTTGTTGGTATTTGTTGAGGATTTGGGGGGGTATTAAATTGCTGGAGGTACAAGGGGGTCAGACAGAAATTCCATCACTGCATCAACTTCCTGTGAGGTCACGGCGCATCTTCTGCTCTGCGTATGCTGTGGTTTAACCCTTCAGTGGGGGTATTAAATAGTTTACAGTTGTACAGACAGAAGTCAGTGTAAGAATCATTCGTGTCACGCTCAGGAGATCACAGATCAATTAAATGTGCTTTTGTTTTAGTCGCTTTTAAATTATTAACGTCATCTGCACTTTATTAGTTTTACCTGGAATCCTGCCGTCCATAAATTTGCATATGAAACTGATAGCATGTGATGAATCGCATTGAGTCTGAATTCCTTTCAGCCCCGGTCTGTCCTGAGGAACAGAGGTGACATTCCCAGTTGTGTGAGAGATTTTCCTGTTAAATCCATATTGGAGGCAGACAAATGTCAAACGAAAAGAGCAGTACAGCTGTCGTCATCTGAAACACTCAAAGTTTTACAGAATGGATATGTAAGTTTGCGATTGTTTCACACTGTTCTGCAGGTAAGACACTGAAGCTGTCAGGAGTGTCACTGAGTTTAAACATCTTCTGGGTGTCTTGAGTGCAGAGTATTTATATTTACTAGCCATTGGTTTCTTACATGTATTTTGTTATGTGTAATAAACGTTTAACTAAACACAGTATCTGTTGAGTTTAGAGTCAATCACAGGCGTTTCTGTGACGCTGTGTAACATTTATTTCAGGTTAGTGGACATTATTTAAGTCCTATTAAAAGGTTTTGGGTTCTTATTGTGGTGATGTGTCAGTTGTTTGTATCAGTCTGGATTCAGTGATCGGTTTGTTCTGTCTGTGGCATGTACAGACATCACTCGAGTACTCAGAGCAGGTTGTGTTGTGTATTAGTGTGTTACAGCACAGTTACCGCATGATCTGGGATTAACAAATTTAGTTCTACAGCTGTGTGTGTTTGCAGTTGATTTGATTTAGCTCAATATTGTGGTTTGTTGCAAATTACCTGGAGTAAAATATTTGGGTGATTATTAAGCATCTTGTTGCTTCTTAAAATAAAAAGCTTGTAGTTTCATGGGTTTAATGCGTTTTGTGTATGTGCTTGTGGGCTCTAAGTTTGTCAGTGTTAAAAGTCACTGTTTTTAAAGACACTGTCTGTATATACTAATTTTGTAGCCCTTCAGTCATTCTTGCCATAGCATACACCAAAATAGTCCTTTTTTAAGTTTATAGAGGGATGTGTAATATTTGTGTAATGCTACAGATGACTGGATAACACTGAAGCAATTCCTTTATTTCTCTGTGATTATTGTGTTCATGTTAGGTTAGGATTGTCAGCTGTAGATGTGATGTTTAAAGCTGGATGTTTGTATGTAATTAAAGTTATTCTGCTACGGGTTTCAGCGCTCGCTGTCGCCCAGCACAGTGGTGAGGTAATGAGTCTCGCCCTCATCTCTCTCTCTCTCTCTCTCTCTCTCTCTCCCGTTCACATCGTGACACAGACACTGACACCAGAACAGTTCCAGCCTCAGCCCTGCACATTCAGACGTCCCTGTATGCTTTTAATTATTCTTACTGCTGGGTTCTGTTGGACCACACCCGGCTCTCTCTTACTCACCCACTCTGTTTTTGGGTCAGCTCATTTTGGTGACGCTGTGTATATCTTGTCTGAAGTTGTTGACTCTTGTAACGTGACTGTTTCTGCAGCCGTAATCCCTTGACATAATTATGAAAGTACCAGAGTTGTTTTACAGTATTTTTGGGTGGCGACGTACCAGATTTCTGCCGAGAGCCAAGATTCTCTGAATGACATGTAGAGTGTGTGGAGTCAGGAGACAGAACCGGTTCTGTTATGAAAATACTGGAACTGAATACTTCACATCACAGGTCCTGTGATAAACTAAATATATGAGTGTAAGAGAACACAGACAGGCTTTATTTAACAAATGTGTGTTTTAGTTTCCAGAACTGTGAATGTTTGAGTTGTTCTGTTGAATGCAAGAAGTTTTGTTTCAAACATTTGTTCTTTTATCCTCAGAATAACTGTAAGGTTATTAACAGAACCACTGACAATGGAGTGAAACTGAAAGCAGAACGTTCCCGACTCGATTATTTAGGCATGTTAACTCTTATTTAATTTGTTTCATCGGTTCTGATCACATCAGCTGCACTGAAGAGTTTTGAAACCATTCCTAGCAGTGCTGGTTTAAGTGAAAGATGTGCGGTTCTTGTGCCTAATGGACTCTTAAATCATTTCAGAACTTTCTGAAGTATGGTGCTGAGGTCACTGAAGCAGACCCGGACTCATTTCTCATCAGTTCCAACAGTCCAGTTTACAGACTGAGAGAAACAGATGTTGGCCAGTATATGCAAGATAAATTCTGTTCTATAAAACCTGAATAATGACTTTATTCTGATGTATTTGAGTTTCTAAAGTACAGAGAGTGTGTGGTTGAAAATAAGATGATAGATAGTTTATCTGGTCATTCTTGAGAGTTATGTCTGCAGACTACTAACTGCTTATGTAATAATCTGTCTGTTCCATGCAGGTGGAGTCATTTATACTGGACCAGGAGGATTTGGATAACCCCGTGTTAAAGACGGCTTCAGAGCTGCTGTTATCCAGCGCCGCAGACGGAGCTGACCTCAGAACAGTAGACCCAGAAACACAGGCCCGGCTGGAGGCATTACTGGAAGCAGCAGGTATGTGTTTCCGCCGACACTCGTGTGCTGCGGTGAATCTGCCTGCGATTCGTGTGTGTGTGTGTGATCTAAACAAATAACAGTGATTCTCATCAGATATTACTGATGAGAATGTGGGTTAATGATGTGTTAATGTGGGTTTTAGAGCTCCTGACTCAAAGATGTGCAGAACATATCAACATTTCTACATTTTCTTTTTATAAAACTGGACAGGCTGTTTATGTTTAGAAGCCAGAATATTTGTCTCATTGCTGTGTGACGTATGATACGTGGAAGTAAAGGAGCAGGTTCTGTGTGTTAGAGTCCATGTTTACAGCACGTAAAGATCAACTTAGATCAACTGTAATTGGACCACAAAGAGTGAGAGAGTTCAGAGACAGGAATACCTGGAGTCCGGGTTTAATATAGTCCTTAAATCTTTTGTTTATTCTTTACATTCTCTATTTTTACCCCTGAAGTCTCCACAGCGTAAGCTTTCATTACACGATCACTGAGCCGCTCATCATCTGCAGAACCGCAGGACAGACTTTAAATGGGCCAGCAGTCAGTGTCACAGACAGATAAATGGACACAGCGGTTCAGACGGTTTGTCTGCTGTTAGTCTCCAATAGGAAACTGGTGGTTTATGTTTGTGAAGTTCTGTTGGGCCCGTCTGTGTGTGGTGAGGTTGTGAATTGGGTTTGGGTTGGTTTAGGTGAGGTCCAGCGGGTTCTGCACCGGCCTGCCTGCCTGATGAGTGGAGTTAATCTCACAGATCAACCGAAAGGCAGATTAGTGTCAACAATAGATTTCCATACAGCAGCAGAGCCTCACTCTGACTCAGCACTGCTCATTACTGCACGTGTGTGTGTGTGTGTGTGTTTTATCAGTTGTGATGCTGTATGCCGGTTGTCAAACGTTTCAGTGTGTTAGTTTGTTGACACATGCGCTGCATTATTGCGACGCAGCGTGGTTAACCTGCTAACATGCGTGTTATCTGTTTTGCATCAGGCTGTCATAGAAAAGCAACTCTTTCTTGTTGAAGATCGCAACAGAGAAATCAGTTTTTTATCTACACAGATTCTGTCAGATGAAGTTTGATGTTTTTGTACTCAATTAAAGTTATTGCTGTAGTGTTTGTGTTGTATAACACACTGTTGTGTATAGCTGTGTGATGTGTTGTGTAAATACAGGCCTCTGTCACCCGCTGCTTACTTAGAAAGTAAGCAAAGTAAAATTCATCTTAACAGAGAATATTTCAGTAAAGAATTTTTCCTGTTTAATTAAAGCTGAATCAAACTGATCTGTGTGTGAGAAAGCAGAACTTTAACCGTCCTTTAGAGAGCATGGTGTGACTCTAGCTAACAGATGTGTGTGTTGTGTGTGTGTTGGGCCTGTACTAACGTGAATGTTTTGCTGTATGGCGTGTGTGGCTGCGGTGGGCTGCAGGCATTGGTAAACTCTCCACTGCCGATGGCAAAGCCTTTGCAGATCCGGAGGTGTTGCGTCGCCTGACGTCGTCGGTAAGCTGCGCGCTGGACGAAGCCGCCGCTGCCCTGACCCGCATGAGGGCCGAAAACACGCTCAACGCCAGCCACGCTGACAAGTAGGCATCTACTCTTACACGCAGCACCTTAACACCCAGATACAGCCGTCCAATGAAATGACTTTAATAGCTAAACAGTTGTTTCCGATCACTGCTTTGTGTCAGTTTGTATGTTCAGTTATTTGTAATTTAACACAAGCAGACCTTCAGTTAGCGCAGTTAGCATAGCTTCACCTGCACAGTCGCAGTAATTGTAGCAGTCTGGTTATTTTTAGCCGCAGTCTGGCCGAGGCCTGCTCGGACGGCGACGTCAACGCAGTGCGGAAGCTGCTGGATGAGGGACGCAGCGTGAACGAGCACACAGAGGAGGGAGAGAGTCTGCTCTGCCTGGCCTGCTCCGCTGGATACTATGAGCTCGCACAGGTACCTCCAAACTCACACCAGTGCTGCCTAAACTCTTGCCAAAGGCGTAAACATGTCAGATAATACACAGAGGGGTTCCACAATCATCTCAAAAATTCAAAAGTGGTGCAAGTTCAGTTATTTTATGCACTTTTCCTGGAAGAGAAAGAACATTTTAAAAGCGTGTGATAACATCTCCTTTTAGGAGCACAAAGCTAAAGTTTAAAGCTGATTTGAGACGTCTCAAGTTAAACTTGTGTTTTGTGGTGGTTTTAAAGTGTAAACCTGGTAATGTTTATGTTTAATCCTCTCAGATGAGATGTTTTTTTTTGTTGTTTCCTGCAGGTTTTGCTGGCTATGCACGCTAACGTGGAGGACAGAGGAATTAAGGGGGACATCACGCCTCTGATGGCAGCTGCCAGTGGCGGTTACGTCGACATCGTCAAACTGCTGCTAGTGCATGGCGCCGACGTGAACGCACAGTCGTCAACAGGTACTGAGGCATACCTGAACGTCTGACCGTGTGTGTGTTAAAGACCTTCACGTATCCATTTCCTCCTCCTCAGGTAACACGGCCCTGACGTACGCGTGTGCGGGCGGCTTCCTGGATGTTGTAAAGGTCCTGCTGAAGGAAGGAGCCAACATTGAAGATCACAACGAGAACGGCCACACGCCTCTGATGGAGGCGGCCAGCGCAGGTCATGTGGAGGTCGCCCGGGTGCTGCTGGAGTATGGCGCTGGAATCAACACACACTCCAACGAGTTCAAGGAGAGCGCGCTCACACTCGCCTGCTATAAGGGTGAGACTGAAACGGCTGTGCTTCTGTGTTTAACTTGCATTGGTTGCTTTGGTGGTTCTAAGATCTTTGGGTTGGTACTCAGTGACTGTTTCCTGTTGGTTCTTCAGGGCACTTGGACATGGTCCGGTTTCTTTTAGAAGCAGGAGCCGACCAGGAGCACAAAACGGATGAGATGCACACCGCTCTCATGGAGGCCTGCATGGTACAGCTACTTACATAAGAACTGTTCACTAAAGTCCCCGGATTTAAAGTGCTGGATTACTGGCTGAATAAGTGCCTGAACTATTTAAAACATGTGTTGTGTTGACAGCTACTCAAGACCCAGTATTAAACAGTCTGATGTAACGTTTGAGTCTCCGCTTGCGTTGTGTGTAGGACGGTCATGTGGAGGTGGCCCGGCTGCTGTTGGACAGCGGGGCGCAGGTGAACATGCCGGCGGACTCGTTTGAGTCGCCGCTGACGTTGGCGGCATGCGGGGGACACGTAGAGCTGGCGGCGCTGCTGATCGAGAGAGGAGCCAATCTGGAGGAGGTGAACGATGAGGGCTACACGCCGCTGATGGAGGCAGCCCGCGAGGGACACGAGGAGATGGTGGCTCTGCTGCTGGCACAAGGTACCGCGGTTCCGTCCACTGACGGTTCCACCCCTCGTGTTTTACTGCGACCAAAAATTGTCTCTGCGAACATTTCTGTTTAAACCTAAAACTGTAATAATATCATGCTGAGTTCATTCTTAAACACCATTAAACAGGGTTTGTGGTCGATTACCACAAAAATCATTCACATATTGATTTGTTTATGAATTGAAAGCCTCACAACTGAATTGAAAAAGCATCACAACTTTACAGCTCAAATAACAAACTGCCTGTTTTGTCGGATCGTCTCCCTGACATCTGAAATGATGGAGTCTTTGTTTTTACTCTGAATATTCCTTCAACGTTCCTCAGCAGTCATTGAGTCAATCTTCAGCGCTGTGTCCCATGATGTTTGCAGGTGCCAATATTAACGCGCAGACCGAGGAGACGCAGGAGACAGCGCTGACTCTGGCGTGCTGCGGCGGGTTCTTGGAGGTGGCCGATTTCCTCATCAAAGCCGGTGCGGATATCGAGCTGGGTTGCTCCACTCCTCTCATGGAGGCAGCGCAGGAGGGGCATCTGGAGCTGGTGAAGTACCTGCTGGCTGCAGGTGAGTGCTTGCATCCCATGCAGCTCTGACAACGTGCCTGTCTGTTCTCATGCATCACATCATCTGCTGGAAGCGGTGAAGACGTTCACACGCTTTCTCTGATTTCAGGAGCAAACGTTCACGCCACCACAGCCACTGGTGACACGGCTCTGACCTACGCCTGTGAGAACGGACACACAGATGTTGCAGATGTCCTTCTACAAACCGGGGCTGACCTGGTTCGTACATGATCTGTGTCATAAGCTGTCACAACCGTTGTTAAGTTTTGAAGCATGTCTTGAGCTGATGGGGGTCTCTGTACTTTAGGAACACGAATCAGAGGGGGGCAGGACCCCACTGATGAAAGCAGCCAGAGCAGGACACCTGTGTACTGTGCAGTTTCTTATTAGCAAAGGCAAGTAGCTGTGATGTGGATGTATCTCCTAACATCTGTGAAATAAACATGAAAACATTGCAGATACAAAAAATGTGTCTGTGTGTGTTAGGACACTACATGTGTTTCAAAATGATGGAGGAAAACAGTATTATAATGTCAATACAGTTGAGGCTAAGCTCTGTGTTACATTTTAGCGACAGCGAGGAACAGTTGTTTGAAACCTCTGGTTGTTTGCAGGCGCTAATGTGAATCGAGCAACAGCTAACAACGATCACACAGTGGTCTCTCTGGCCTGTGCGGGGGGTCACCTGACTGTGGTGGAGCTGCTGTTGGCTCACGGAGCGGACCCCACCCACAGACTGAAGGTGTGGTAAACTTCACCTTACGTCACACTAGTGGTCAAGAAGTGTGTGTTCAGTCGCGTTCATGTCTTCTGCTCGTAGGATGGCTCCACAATGCTGATCGAAGCTGCTAAAGGTGGTCACACTAACGTGGTGTCCTACCTGCTAGACTACCCAAACAACATCCTGTCGGTTCCCGCCCCAGATCTGTCTCAGCTCACGCCTCCCTCCCACGACACGTCTCAGGTGAGATCAAGTGCATGTTTTATTTTGTTGTTTTAACGGTAAAACTGACCCTCTGATGAACTAGGAGATAAATCTGCTGTGTGTTTAATTAAACAGTTGTGTGTTTGTTGTGTAAACTCAGGCCCCTCGAGTCCCGTTCCAAGCCCTGGCCATGGTGGTGCCCCCCCAGGAGCCAGACAGAGGCCCCTCCACGCTCCCCACACCCCCACCCGTTACGAACAAAGGTTAGTTTGCCTATGAAGTCCGTTATTAGGTTAAGACGTCTGGGACTAACAGTAACATCCAGACAGGCCTGTTGGTTGAAGTTAATGTGCAGCTCTGTGGATCTCCAGGAACATGGTTTGAATGTTCATCTATTCTCAAGATGTCTCACTACTTTTCTAAGCGTCTAATTTTGATAATTGTCTCTCTCAGGTGCGTCCAAGCACAGGCTGAGCTCCCTTCAGAACTCTGTGTCTTCAGGAGGTCTGGATGCTGACTTGCTCCCGCCGTTCCACCCGTACCAGCCCCTGGAGTGCATCGTTGAGGAGACGGAGGGCAAGCTGAACGAACTGGGCCAGCGCATCACCGCCATAGAGAAGGCCCAGCTGCAGTCGCTCGAGCTGATCCAGGGCGAGCCGCTCACCAAAGACAAGATCGAGGAGCTGAAGAAGAGCCGCGAGGAGCAGGTGCAGAAGAAGAAGAAGATCCTCAAAGAGCTGCAGAAGGTGGAGCGGCAGCTGCAGCTGAAGACGCAGCAGCAGTTCACCAAAGAATACATGGAGACCAAGGGCTTGAAGGAAGAGCCGGGCCAGGCGGCAGGGGTGGAGATGCCCGGCGCCCCCCTGCCCCCACAGGCCACACAGCTGGGCTCCGATGGAAAGAATGAGGGCAAACGCAAGGAGCAAGAGTACTGGCACACCCTGACCAATGAGGATGAGGACGATGAAGAGGAAGACGAGGACGACGAAGAGGACGCTGACCATGCCAAGCTGTCGCAGGTGGATCCGATTCTTTACAGGGAGGCAACGCCACCTCAGAAACAAGCCCTTCAGAGTTCTCCTCCATCTCAAAGCGGCTTCATCCCCATCCAGCCGGTGGTCTCGCAGCAGTCCACAGACTTCAGTAACGCAGAGTACCCCGGGACGAGCAGCCCGGACCTCCAGAGGGTGTTGCTGGGTCAGCAGCTGACGGGGCTGGGCACAGGTCTTCTCGCTCAGGCACCCGACGGACTCATGGTGGCCACACCTGCACAGACGCTCACAGACACGCTGGATGACATCATGGCCGGTGAGCTCACGGCAGATTGTGTGATGTAATGCAATGAAATGGTCATGAGCCAGTTGAGTTAAAAAACAATAGAATCTTTTTTTTGTCTGTCTGTTCCCATGAAACTTGGCAAAATTAATGTTTAGTGCACACATTTAAAATCCCAAAATGTCTTACTGTTCAGGAAAAATATTGATTATTTCATTTGAACTATTAATGGATTCAGTTCATGAAGTATTCACAAGTTCACAAGTTTCAAATCGAGTGATTTTTCCCAACAAGCAGAGCTGCTGGTGGTGATGTGTAACTCCTTCTGTCTTTGCAGCTGTGAACAGCAGAGTGCCTGTGGTAAACACTACGGCTTCACCCTCCCCTCAGCCCTCCGCACAGACGCCCATCAACATGGTCTCCCCGCCCTCCGTTCTCCCACTCTACCCCTCAGTGGACATCGATGCACACGTGAGACCCTTATGTAACACACAGACTGCCGCTCTTACTGAGAAAACATGTTACTAACTACACAGTTGTTGTATTTTTTATTTACGTTAGTTTTATTTAACAGACAGAAAGCAGTTTTGTTTGTTAACATAAACTACAGAAACAGACAAACAACATGTATGTGAACATGCCAGAGAGCATTCTGGGAAATCGTCTCCAGATTTGTTGTGTAGATGAACCGACTTTAAGTGCTGTTTAAGTGCTGATAGTGCCCGTCTTCATTCATTCCCGTCACAGACGGAGAGTAATCACGACACGGCGCTGACACTAGCATGTGCCGGCGGCCATGAGGAGCTGGTCTCGGTGCTCATCGCGCGTGGAGCTAACATTGAGCACAGGGACAAAAAGGGTAAGGGCCTCATGGACACACATTGACACCGTGAGAAACGGTTATAGATCTTGAGCGTGGTGGTTTCTGACCGCAGGGTTCACTCCTTTAATCCTGGCTGCCACTGCGGGTCACGTCGGCGTGGTGGAGATTCTCCTGGACAAGGGAGGAGACATTGAAGCTCAGTCTGAGAGGACCAAAGACACGCCCCTGTCCCTTGCCTGCTCGGGCGGCAGACAAGAGGTACCGCTAACATTTAACCCCATCTCCACCAGAAGATAAATGTTAAGGTTTTGTGTTAAGGTTAATTTCTGGGTCCACCTCTGCAGGTGGTGGAGCTGTTGTTACTCCGTGGGGCGAATAAAGAGCATCGTAACGTGTCTGACTACACACCACTCAGCCTGGCGGCCTCAGGTGGCTACGTCAACATCATCAAGATCCTCCTGAACGCTGGTGCTGAGATCAACTCCAGGTTAGTAAAAATCAAGTCGCTGTCATTGTTTGCAGTTCATCTCTCCTGTTGACGCTGTGTAAACTCTGGTTTGTCTCGCAGGACTGGCAGTAAGCTGGGCATCTCTCCCCTCATGTTGGCGGCCATGAACGGTCACGTCCCTGCGGTGAAGCTGCTGTTGGACATGGGATCAGACATCAATGCTCAGATTGAGACCAACCGCAACACGGCTCTGACCCTGGCCTGTTTCCAGGGACGCGCAGAGGTGGTCAGTCTGCTGCTCGACCGGAAGGCCAACGTGGAACACCGTGCCAAGGTCCGGCTCGCCAACTCCCCGCATGTGGGAAATGTTTGATTGTTTTGTAACTGTAAATCTAGATGTAACGAGAATGTTGTGTCCACTAGACGGGTCTCACTCCTCTTATGGAAGCGGCGTCAGGCGGTTACGCTGAAGTGGGCCGAGTGCTGTTGGATAAAGGGGCGGATGTCAACGCCCCCCCAGTTCCCTCCTCCCGTGACACTGCCCTGACCATTGCTGCAGACAAGGGCCACTACAAGTTCTGTGAGCTGCTCATCAGCAGGTGGGTGTACGGCACCTTCCCTCCTGAATGTGCGTCTGTAGCGTCGCACTAATCGCGCTGCACTTTCACTCATACAGAGGGGCTCACATTGACGTTAGAAACAAGAAGGGCAACACCCCGCTGTGGCTGGCGGCTAACGGAGGCCACTTTGACGTAGTGCAGCTGCTGGTACAGGCGGGAGCTGACGTGGACGCAGCCGACAACCGCAAGATCACGCCTCTCATGGCAGCTTTCCGCAAGGTAAGCGCGGCTTCACCTTGAGTTATTATCCTTAATGGACCCTCTGTCTTATGATCAGGATCTGCACGCAGAACTCTGCAGAACTGAAACTCATTTACCGGGCCTACGTGTTTCTCGTTTGCTTGTCAATTAAATATTTTAAATAATTTGTGTTGTGCTTTGACTGACAATTTCCTCATTTAAAGCAACTTTGCAAAATTTCACAGGTTTTCTTACAGGTTCTGAAATAGCTCAGAAACGGTCCAGAAAGAATGGGTTCAGTCAGTAGTTGTGTCCCTGTTGTGTGTTGTGTAAGAATGACCTTTAATACGTTAACACGTTTACTTATTCTTCAGGGTCATGTAAAAGTGGTGCAGTACTTGGTGAAGGAAGTCAATCAGTTCCCATCTGACATTGAGTGTATGAGATACATAGCAACCATCGCAGATAAGGTACCAGAGCATAATCAAAACAAACAACTCTTTCTCAGGATGATGATGAGTGTGAAGAACATTATTTCCATGAGCTGATATAAGTCTTCAATGTTCACATCTTCTGTGTAGGAACTGCTGAAGAAGTGTCACCAGTGCATGGAGACCATCGTCAAAGCCAAGGACCAGCAGGCCGCTGAGGCGAACAAGAACGCCAGCATTCTCCTGAAAGAGCTTGACCTAGAGAAGGTTAGTATCATGACTAGTTACCCCTCTAACTCTAATTGAATAAAGATCTTTTGGTCACGTCATGCAGCAGATTGTTGTGTTTTGGTGAACCAAGTTCTTCTGAAACCGTTCGCCAACAGTCTCGTGAAGAAAGCAAGAAACAGGCGCTCGCTGCCAAGCGGGAAAAGAGAAAGGAGAAGCGCAAGAAAAAGAAGGAAGAGCAGAAGAGGAAGCTGGAGGAAGAGGAGGCTAAAGTGAAGGAGGTGTTTTATGAGATGCAGGATGAGAAGGAGGACTCTGCTGAAGGTGAGAAGCTCATACATTTCTGCCATTATGTTTCCATTATAATGTTCAAATGTGGCTTAGCCAGTCAGAATCCAGGACTGAAACGTCTGTTTTGTAATCCATTTTTTTGGCAGAGGTGGAGGTTCCGATTGAGCCCCCGAGTGCCACCACCACCACAACCATTGGCATCTCCGCCACCTCCACAACCTTCACCAACACTTTCGGCAAAAAGCGAGCGAACGTGGCCACCACGCCAAGCACTAATCGCAAGAACAAGAAGAACAAGACCAAGGATTCTCCCACCGAGCCCATCATCCTTCAAGACTCGCAGGTGGCGCTGGCGCAGCAGAAAGCTGACAAAAACAAGATCCACGGGGAACCCAGAGGGGGCGGAGCGACGGGAGGCACCAGCGACTCTGACAATTTGGACAGCACCGACTGTAACAGCGAAAGCAGTAATGGCAGTAAGAGTCAGGACCTAGCTGACCCACCCTCATCGTCATCCTCTTCCTCCTTTGCCCTCGCGGCCCTTGCAGGCTCCAGCTACACTCACACTGAGAAGAGACAGGGGTTATTGGTGCAGGCCTCTCGTGAGGAGAAGGTCGTGGTGTCTATCTCCAAACCGCAGCAGAAGTAAGAGTTTGTTTACTTCCCTCTGTAGAGTTTTTTTACTGCGGTGGAAATGTGTCTCATTATCGCACCAGCAAACATGCAGAAAACACATTTTTTGATTTTTTTTTTTTTAATTAAAGGTGAAGTCTGTAACTTCTGCCTCTTGTTTGCCATCTTTATTTGAAACATAAAATTGCAGTTTAATTTATAACTTTTGTTTGTCAAATAAAGACAGACTCACTCTACTTGCAAAATACAACTGACATAAATTACAATGTTTTAATTATAAGTCATTATTATAAGTAACTGTAAATCAGTTGACGTGAAGAGACTGTTTAAAACACTGATCTGCATTTGCTCATTAACTGGTTTTTGCTTATTTTTTGCCAAAAGAAATTACAGCTGTTATCTTTAAACTTGCTGTTAAAAAATATGTTTTAATACTACGTCACCGTTCAGGTCATATTACACTGTTTAGTCAGTAATGTCATTTAAATACTTCAGTTGTCATGTTACAGCATGATCACAACCAAACTCTGTGTACATCTATCATTTTACACTTATCTCTTCACTAACAGATCTCATGAGATCAACAGTGACTTGACTCCCAGTTCCCTACCCTCATCGTTCAAGACCATTTCACTGCCAGTCGCCTCGCCCAACAGTAAAATGACCCTCACCAGCCCGAAGAGGGGGCAGAAAAGAGAGGAGGGGTGGAAGGAGGTTGTTCGAAGGTATGAGGCCCAGAAGTCTTGCTAGTGATGCTTGTTTGCTAATGCAGGCACTGATTAGCAAAACTGCACAACCCCCAAATGACATCTGTTGTTTCTTTATTAACTCTTCTGTAGATCTAAGAAGCTCTCAGTTCCTGCCTCTGTGGTGTCTCGGATTATGGGTCGAGGTGGTTGCAACATAACAGCCATTCAAGATGTTACTGGCGCCCACATAGATGTGGACAAACAGAAGGACAAAAATGGAGAGAGAATGATTACAATCAGGTAACAGATCATGAGTGATGAAGTCAACTCTACTAGAACTCCTGTCGTGATGTTTTAGAAATCTCACACGCCCTCTTGCTTTGCAGAGGAGGTACAGAGTCCACACGGCACGCCGTGCAGCTCATCAACGCGCTGATTCAAGATCCTGCCAAAGAGCTGGAGGACCTAATCCCTCGTAACCATATCCGGCCACCTGGCACCAACACCAAAATCAGCTCCACCTACACGACATCCACCGGCGCGACCAGCACCACCGCAGCCAGTGCAAAAGGCCTCCCATCTGTGGTTCCCTCCGCCAACATGTCCTTTCAGTCCTCCTCCAACTCTGCAGCGCAGCAGGCTGGCAAATTGGGCAAAGGTTTGGCACCGGGTGTCCGGCCTCCTTTTGTTTCTTTGCCGCCTCTTGCTTACGCGCACCCTCAGCTGGCTCTTCTAGCAGCCCAGACTATGCATCAGATCCGACACCCTCGTTTGCCCATGGCGCAGTTTGGCGGCACTTTCTCGTCCTCCCCAAACACTTGGGGTCCGTTCCCTGTTCGTCCTGTGAGCCCCGGAAGTGCAAACAATTCCCCCAAACACAGCGGCGGTTCTGCCCCGCGGCCCGTCAGCTCTACAGCGGGCCACGCAGAGCACCCTGCTGCATCTACACCCATCACCTCCACCACCTCTCCTACCAGTAATATTTCCACCAACACCCCCACGCCTTCCTCTGTTCGGAAGCAGCTGTTCTCCACAGATCCAAAGTCGGGGGCAGCAGTTGCTGTAGTTACCACCAGCAGTGGTACTTCTGTACAGGTTGCTCCCAGCAGCTGCGCTCCGACCACCCCTCCATCTCCGCCTGCACCCATTGCTCCGCCCCCACAGCATCCTCCTCCTCCCAAACTGGAGCTTGCCAGCCTCAGTGCCCCAGCTAAAGAGAAACTCAACACAGAGATTGAGACCTCCATTGCAGGATCTACATCTGACGGCCCCAGTTCCTCTGTACCCCCGCATTTGACCTCCTCCACATCAGGCCCCTCTGTGCTGCCTGTACAGCCAGAGAGTTCTGCCCCTCATTATCCCACCTCCGCTGTGTCTGCGTCTTGCATGCAGCCACCAACACCTTATTTCTCCATGACTCCAGGGACCCTGCAGGAGGAGCAGTCAGTGTTTGTCCCTCCTGGGGCCTCGCAGGAGCCAATCAAACAACAACCTCAGCCCAGCCTGCCTCCATCAGGCATGGCCCCGCCCACTCTTCCAATGTCCTCCACTATTAGCATGATAAACGGCTCGCAGATGCACCTGCATGGTGGAAAAGCACAACTGCCTCCCAACTTTGGCCCTGCGGCTCTCTTCAATCACTTTAGCAGCATCTTTGACAGCAACCAAGTGGGTAACAACCAGGTTTGGGGGGCCTGCCATCTACCCGCACGCACCCCACCCGAGCAGCCCTACAGTGCTCCAGCTGCAGCCTACATAGCAGGAATTGGGCAACTGGAAAGTGTCGTGGCTCCTCCTGATGGCTCCAAAGCTCCTGGTTATCGCTGTTCTGCGCAGAGATTGGTCTCCAGTCCCATTGGTGAGTGCAGCCTTAAAACAATAACCTCTGTTGTTGAAAGTGTTGTAGTTGAATCTTTTTTTAACCATAAACTCATTGATTGTTACAGGAATGCATCCGATGGACCCGGCAGGCAGTTCCATGTCATCGTCCTCAGCTCTCAGTAACTTCACCACCAGCATGTCTGGCAGTCCTGTGTTCCTGCAGGGTCCGGCTCCGGTGGGAACGCCCTCCTTCAGCCGCCAGCATTTTTCTCCTCATCCCTGGAGTGCCTCCACTTCCTGTAAGATCATAAACCCTTATGCAGGTCCATTACAGGGCAAATGTTTAGGGTCACCGACTCCATTTAAACTGATAAAAAGTGGTGTAATAAAGACATTAATGTTGGCACAGTTTTATGAGAAACATTTCAGCTGAACTGGTGTAAAAGTTGAAGTTCTGTTAAATTGCTGCAATAGAATGTAATCAGATCTTCATTCTGTCTTTTGTCATGTTTAGGTGAGTCTCCGGTTCCGTCTGTGTCATCTGGGGCATCTTCACCTCACTGCACATCCACAGTGACACCCGCTCTGATACAGGCGAAACCCAGCAGCTCCAACCAGCAGGACCGCAAAGTGCCCCCTCCCATCGGAACCGAGCGACTGGCCCGTATCCGGCAGACTGGCTCGGTCAACCACACGATGCTGCCCACCAGCTACACCCCACCGGTTGGACAGGGTGGCATTTGGTCTTTTGGAGTGGGCAGTGCCTCCGGTGAGTCTGTGTCCCCCGTTGTCGTCACAGAAATAAATGTGTCGTTCTGTTAAACAGCTGAATGACTGTTTCTCTGGTCCAGAGACGATGTCCGGCTGGTCTCAGCCTCTGATGGGCGGCGCCGTGATGCACCAGCACATGCAGGAGCCGTCGGCTTTCTCTCAGCATCAGGCTATGGAGCGCGATGACACCGGGATTGTGGCTCCTTCTAACGCTTTCCATCAACCTCTACCCACCAACTTCATGGATTTTCCAAAGGTGACGTATATCCTCTTGTTAAATGTGACACCATTTGCCACATCCTGGTGCAATCAAAAGAAAATGATAAAAACTCTAACGTACACTCACAGTTGCTGTAAAAAACCCACTTCAATTTATTTCAAGATGTCTTAATTTCAGTTCATATGTTTGTCCTAAAAGCCTGTTTGATTCAAATTCACACGTTCTATTCAGGAGGAGGAAGTTACGTTTGGCAGTTCTGTTGATGTTTTTTTTTTGGTTTGTTGTTTTGTGGATAGCAGGGGCTGCCGATGTCCCTGTACGGCAGTACGATGATCCCTCCTCACCCTCAGCTGACAGAGGCGCCGGGAGGTCCAGTATACAACGGCCTTCACGCGTCAGACCCGGCCTGGAACCCCATTCTTAAGATTGTTCCCAACTCAGCTGAGAATTCAGACCCACAGCAGGTAAATACTCTTAGCAAGTAAAGCAGACTGCACTAGTTTCCCCGTCTTTCTGTTCTTTAACTGTTTCTGTGTTTGTTTGTGGCAGGTATGGCCTGGAACCTGGGCCCCACACGTGGGCAATGTGCATCTGAACCATGTCAACTAAACAGTGACCCAGACGCCTAGCAGCAGTAACCAGAAACGGGTTAAAAGAACAAGATGATTACCTAGTTACCGAGACGTGGTATTAACATAAATGTGTTTCCCAAAAATGTTAAAGCAGTTATGAAATTTGAGAAGTGGACACCGTTGATGTGCCTAACAAAGAGCAGGTCCAGTATGGGATGGAGCGAGTTTACCACCGTCTGAACAAAATCCAGTACCTGTTCAACAGGACACGTTCTGAGTAGTATAGCCATTTTGACATTTAAGCCCCAGTAAGTGTTTTGGTCGGCAGGGCTCAGTAGAACAGCGTGGTGTTAATACACGGCAGGAACTAGATGATTGCGTAAAGAATGAAATCAGACCTTTTAGAGTGGTAAATACCTGTATAATTGTTTACATACTGAAAAAAGGGTTAAAACGAGAGTAAATTTCATGTCGTATAGTGGCTCTACTTTATGTAGCCTGTATTAATGTGAAATATTTACCTTAATATTCAATAAAAAGTTGGAAAAGTATCTGATGTGTGACTGTTTCTTGGTTTAGTTCAGCTACAGTATGAACATTGTACTGGTGACGACACAAGCTAAGTCTTAGATTCATGGTCCAGAGTTTATCTCCAGTAACACAATTGTCCCTTAAAGATCTCAATCATCATCTCCAGCAGAACATCATCATCTCCAGCAGAACATCATCATCTCCAGCGGATCATCTCCAGCAGAACATCATCATCTCCAGCAGAACATCATCATCTCCAGCAGATCATCTCCAGCAGAACATCTCCAGCAGAACATCATCTCCAGCAGGACCTGATCGTATCTCCATCAGAGCCGAGAGGAACCTCAACCTTCTGCAGAAACCATGTTTTTCCAGTAACTTTGGGGATGTTATTTTGCCCCAGTAGGTCTTGGGTTACTGCAGGGCATCTGAACAGGGGCAACTTGTTTTGAGTTTTTACCCCTCACTTCGTGTTCCAGTCAGCATCCCAGAACTGGACTGAACACGGAGGAAAAACATGTGGATGCTATAACCTGCCAACGATTATCATCTGTGTTAATGATGTTTTACAGGGACTCGGATTATCTACTATCGGAAGTTTCTCTTGGAATGTCGACACTCGCCGGTCGCCCGCACACCTCCCTGCTGCCTCCCTCACATGCCGGGGGGTCACTGGACCCTCAGCGCAGCCGGCGGAGCAGGAAGACGACAGCAAAGATGTTCCTGGTAGGAGAAAATAACTGATCTAAGGAGATGTTGTTGCCTTTCTAACCCTTCCTCAATCTGTCTCTCCTCAGCTGATGACAGTCAGTTTGTGATGGACATGTGATGGACATGTGATGAGTCTCACGTCCTGTGATAAAACCGTTTCAGCACCGTTTCCACCGATGGATCTGAGGACAGAAGATAACAGCTGTTATATCTTCCATGCTTTTTTTTATGTTTAACAATGAGTCCCTCAGGTCAAGAAGTTCTGTTAAATATGGAAGTGTTTTGAGTTGGGGTGGAAGTCAGGGTGTGAAGGTTTCAAACAGATCCCAGCAGCTGAAGTTTAGTGGTTCTTCATGCATTTTGGGGCATTTCTGAAGGTGACAGTTTGTAGTAACATGAATGATTCAAATGCAGCCGTTTAATTTTCTGAAGGGACTTGCAGCCCAACATGTCCGAGGCCTGTATCGGCACACGGGTCACATGCTAGGAATCAACATTTTGAGCAACTTTTTTTATACTGTTTGCTGGATGTGACCTTTTGAAATAAAACCAAAAACAGTGTAAATCCTTGATTTGCCTTCTTTAAGTGTTTAAAATGTGATTATTCTGAGATCTTATTAAACAGTAATACTGTCAGGATTGCTCAGTATTTTATGATGTTCTTGTGTCTTTAGGAAATGGCTTCAGATTCATTCAGTTATATACAAATGATTGGCTGTAAATAAAGAGAGATTGTCCTGTTGTTTTGGGCCATTTGTTTGATTATTTGTTCTGCAGCTGGATGGGGGTCAGTGCTGGTGAAACCCACACAGCTCAACCCTGTAAGTTTAACAGTGACTTACTGTCAACTTTTATCATGTTCATTCAAGCTCTCATCTCTTTTCATCAATACATTTGCAGCACATTTGTGCTTATTTTGACTGATTTCACAGCTAATATTAATCTTTGTAAAATCTTTAAAATTCACGTGTTTATTTCCAGGTAAACAGAAACATCTTCACATGAAATCTGCTTGTGTCTCACTGTTACTGACATTATCACGCTTTACTGCCATCCAGTGGTTAAATGTTTCCATTTATTAAGATGTTCAGTTACTGTTTTACTGAATAAATTAACTTTAGTAAAATAAATGATTGTTTCTTGCAGACTCATTTTATTCTAAGGGTGACATTAAAACACAAGTCAGACATCATTTATTCACCCTCAAGTCATTTCAAACCTGCTTGTTTCTTCAGTGGATATGTTGAAGATGTTTTGATGTTAGAGACCAGACAACAGTGACATCTATTGACTTTAATTGTACTGACACAAAACTACTGAGACGTTTAATTGAAAATGTGTGTTTAAGAAAAGGAAACAATCAAACAGGTCAATGGTGTTAGAATTACATTTTTAAGTAAAATATGAACCACTCACTGAACCACCATTTTTCACAATAGATTTTATTGCTTTTCTGTCTCCACAGGGAGAAAAAACACAAACATAACTGGTAAAATGTCCCTATATTTTGAACCCTTTATGAAGTCCATTTAAAGCAGAATGAGATGGGATGTGTGGAGATGTTGTTCTCATCTCTGCGGGTGTGTGACTGTATTACAATCATTCACGGCGTCGGGTCGCCTCGCCTCTCCTCGCCTCTCCTCTCCTGCTCAATAGCTGCAGAAAAACAATGTTTGTACATAACCATGAGTTTCATGTGTAACAGTGTTTCTGAAACAAACAGGTGTGGTGTTGATTTCCTCAGCTGGTGTTTGTAATAAAGGAAAACTCACTTTCTTTGGTGGGCAGAGTGTTTTTCTCCTGAGTGTTTGCCTTCCTCAGTTTAGTTTTGTCAAAGGTTTTAACTTCTGTCATGTTGGGTTTGTCGGCCATGATGTGTTTCAAACTAAACATACAGAATTAACAGGTAAAAACAGTATTTACATTTCTAACTGATTCTAGTCAAATCAATTACATATAAAGCAGATTATTCTATTAAAGTATTTCACACAAACAAAAGTGCACATTTGACTCATGTTCAGTTAGTCAGACATTCATAGTCTGTCAGATCTGACGCTTTCTGTAAATCTCCAGACAAGTTTCCCTCTGAAATAATCTCACAATCTCAGCTGTGATTCAGACAGACAGTCTTACCGTATGAGAGAATCTGTGTGTTGAGACGGAGCTGAACGTGTTTCTCCAGCAGTTTTTGAAGCTGTGACCTCCTCGTCCTCTTTCTCCTCACATAACATGAAATATTCTTCACAATAACGGGAGGCGGGACAGGAGTGTGAGAACCTGCTGGTTTTACGGGCCAGAAAAACCAGTTTTCATTCACTTGGAGGAATGGGAGACAGTTATGGGAGTGGATTTCATTATAAAGACATCAGAGATTTTCTGCACAGGCAGAAACAAAAGATTGAGCCTTTTAAAAAACGGTCTACATTTTCGAAATAGTAGATGCTTGTGAAACAGGAACGTTGTACAGATGTGAAAAAGGTTCTTCATGGAACCATACAAACAAAGTGAGTTCTTGTGTTTAGGAATGTACAGAACAATCTGTTGTATATCACACACACACATCTATAGAGAACTATATACTGTATAGAAGTGCCTTATATGTGTGGTATATGTGACACATATATGATTTATTATTCTGATCCTCTCTACACACACTAACCACCAGATGGACCCAGTGCCTTAAAAACACAAGTGTTTGTATGTTTAGCGTAACACACACACACACACACACACACATCCAGCCATGATGAATTTATCTGCTTGTGAATATTTTAACACACTCGATCTAAAAACTGATGTGTGTTTGTTTGCGTGAATCCCATGTACATTCTCATGACATCACATGTTTACGTGTGTTTTTGCACATGGGAAATTCATGTGTGTTTTTCACGAGGGCCTGTAGCTTGTCTACATCACAACCTCTCCTGACTCTCCTGTCCTGCACAGATTCCTGAAACAGACCCACTGAAACAACAGGTGTGAATCACAAGCGTTCTGCT
The DNA here is from genome assembly GCA_036877545.1 of Yasuhikotakia modesta. Taxonomy (NCBI): domain Eukaryota; kingdom Metazoa; phylum Chordata; class Actinopteri; order Cypriniformes; family Botiidae; genus Yasuhikotakia; species Yasuhikotakia modesta. The sequence goes on from JBAJNP010005031.1 coordinate 25,961, forward strand.
GTTTCCACTGATCTGCTGTGAGTCAGTCAGTCGGATCTCAAAAGAGCCCACAGAACATTTATCCTTGGAAACCGTGGAGAGCTTTCATAAGAGCCGGTTGTCATGGCAACTGTGTACCGATGGAAATCATGACAAAGAGATTGTGCCACTCGGCCAAAGTTACAGGAGAACGTGTGAGGACGGAACCGGGCCGGAGAAGCGTCTGGATCTGTGTGTGACTGTGTCAAAATCAGGACGTAACAGCCAGCTGTGATCTGAGAGAGACGCACTGCTCTGATATCAGCCTCAGAGCAGCAGGATGCTGAATTCTCTTATGCTGGGTTACATAAACACTCAGATATGAAGGAGGTTTACATAACAGCTGTGGTGTAAAGCTGCGGTACAGCCCTGCTCTGTGAACCTGATGTATCACCACAAGCCTCTCAACACACATTTCCCTGAGGAGACGTTTGTGCTGCTGCCTGTCTGAAGTAAATGAAGGGTGGAAAGAGCTGCACTTATTGAGAAACGTCTCTAATGAGCTTCAGTGCTTCTGCGCTTTAAACTGTAGATCCAGCGTTAAGTTATTCCCCACGAGAGCTTTATGATGGAGATCATGTCTGTTCTCCGGAGCACCGACACACAGTGTCATCCCAGAACATCATTGTTGGGTTCAGGTTGGAGTAGATGAACGTTTATGAATGATGTATGTTTGTATATGAACGTCTTACGGGAACTTTTGTTTACGGAACTTGCCGTATATTTTACCACTTAACAGTAAGTTTTCAGTAAACACTGAAAACTTGAAATACTGACATAAGACTGTTTGTCTTGAAGAACAAGCACTGAAAAGCACAGACTGTCTCTTATTATCAGATCAGAACGTGACACTCTTTCTTTGAGGGCCGTGGTGAGAAACACTGGAGCCCATCACTCAGAGCCGCTCAGCTGTTTCAGATAGACACATAATCGCTGGTTGTGGTGTTTGGGAGACGACAGGGAACATAAAAGATGGACTTTAAATGATCTCAGAATCTATCATCAGAAAGTTTCAGGGTGACCACCTACTGCTCCATAGTTTTACAACAACTTTAAACTCATGGAGGAAACAATTCTTTGTAATATTAAAGGATGCAAACAGGAGCAAACGCACAACATTTTAGCGCATTTGACGCATTTGGTGACGAAATGCCGCACAGACTGTCGGGTAGAAGCTAAAGTGGGTGTTTTTGTGGGCTGTCAGGAAACAGAGGGCGCATGTGAGCACCATCTTAAACCAAACAGTGACAAACGACACAACCTGCTGGAGCTGCGCGTATTAACAATATGCGCATATTAAAATGCGGACAGTCGGTGCGCAAAACTGCGCCATTAGACCAGCCCATATAAACTGGATATAATCTGAGAAAACCATGAGCTTCAGCAATCAGTCAGACAAACACCTGATAACAGCCACATATGTTATAAACCACAAGGTATGGCCTTCAGCTTTTTTAAGTTTTAAGAATCCATAATCATGAAATGTGACGAATGTTTGCAGTTAAACATTGTAAAGACTGTCATGTATTTACTGATAAAAGATCTTGTTGCATTTGATTAGAAAAGGCTTCAGGTAAACTGGAGATAAACCTCTGGAGATGCCTGCAAAACTTTGGCATGGATGAGAATTCTGGGGCAACACAGAGACTTTAAAGATGAACAATAACAGATCATAAGGATAGTTTTTAAAAAGCTTGACTCTATGAGGCAGATGCATGTGTGAGGTCACTGTGAGGCAGATGCATGTGTGAGGTCACTGTGAGGCAGATGCATGTGTGAGGTCACTGTGAGGCAGATGAATGTGTGAGGTCACTGTGAGGCAGATGAATGTGTGAGGTCACTGTGAGGCAGATGAATGTGTGAGGTCACTGTGAGGCAGATGAATGTGTGAGGTCACTGTGAGGCAGATGAATGTGTGAGGTCACTGTGAGGCAGATGAATGTGTGAGGTCACTGTGAGGCAGATGAATGTGTGAGGTCACTCGTCCCACCGGCTGCTGTTTTACAGCGTAACACTAGCAGAGGCTGTTGACAGGAGATTTCATGTGTTTTGAGCGAGTGGGTGATATCTGAGTTCTGTGACTCTGTCCACATTGAATTGTTATTGTCAGATCTGAGGCTTTATCGTCTCTTGATTCGTGTCGCTGTCGTCTTTTGTTTTTCTGCTGACAGATTTTCTGAGGGTTGGTGATGATGATGTCATGCTGTCAGCAGATGTTTCATTTCCTGTTATGATTTCACTGTTTCTGACATTCTGTCGTTTCGAGATCTGACTGAAGAACGTCTGAACTCCTTAAAGTGGCGTTTGGCCTCCTTTAAAGCGGCACACTGTGAGAATTGTAATGGTGTAAGATTAGCATGTGTCAAACGCTTCATCTAACATCAGCCTGTGATTTAATATTAACATACAGACGTCTGTATCTGACAGTACATTGAAGATACACACTGTATCTCTCTCTCTCTCATAGGCTGAAGTTTGTGAAGATTAAAAGGCTCTTGTGTGATTAATACAGAATCTGTGTTAGAGGTATTTTCGTCCAACTCATTACATGTGTGCTGACAATAAAACAGTTAAATTACACTGTATTAGTGGCCAGAGAGCCGTTTGAACAACTCATTAAATTTAATGGAGGAAAATGGCTGATGTCAATCCCAAAGAGAACGAACCCGAATGAGTCTGAACCCTTCATTCTGCCGACCTACTTCCTAACAGAGATGGAGTGATACCCTCACAAGACGAGACGACAGTCACATTCTCATACAGTGAGGTAAAAATACACCCAACTGAAGGGTTTCCTGTTCTGTGACAGTAACGTGACAATCTGCCAGAACTCTCCAGAGAAATGTTATGAGAGACAGAAGCCGACACGTCCGTGTGGCTCTTTGCTGTAGCCAACTTTAGAAATAGCTGTATTATACTGGCACTGTTCTAAGCCAGATGGATAAGAACCAAAACAGGAAGTATACGTGAAACTGAAAGTGAGTTCTGAGCGCTGTTATCTGTGATAATGACATGATTATTGGCTTTAGTTGGGCAAACAGACACTTTTGTGAACACACACTGCGAAAGAATTATCACTCTTCCTACACGTCCTTAAATGCGTAAGAGTCTCCAGTTTGTCTTTAACACATTTTAGAGCTGCGTGACATAAAAAATAAAATGATTTCTAAACTAAATAATCCAGTACAGCATTTTTTCCTTGTTTTTTTACGTGGTAATTAATCAAACTATGTCAGAAAATCAGTCCGTTTTTGTGTCTCAGGAGATTTTGTGTTCATCGGTCTGTTAGGTGCCTCTGAAATCTCTCGTTTCTCATTAACCATCTGTGCAGAGAGATGTCTGTTCCTCATCACATGACATCACACTGCATGACATCATCGCATGATGTCACCAATGTTAACAGGCACATCCTGTTAGATCAAAATGCTTTTAGTTCATAGCTGTATTGTGATTTCTTTGCTGAAACACTTGTGATGATTTTAGGTGTTAGGCTAATAAAATGACTGATTATAAAACAGAAGCTTGATCATTAACATTAAGTTGATGAATTAAATTGTACACATTAAATGAACCAGATAAGTAGTTAAACATGAAACTATTAAGTGCTGTATGTTTGTTTAAATGATGCTGTAGCTTCTGTCCGCTGTTTACACACTGTTATTCTGTTCAATCATAACACAGTAAAACTCACCAGCATTTGTACACACACATGAACACACATCTTCTGTCAGTCAGTTTAACATTATCTGTAGACCCTCATCTTTGGAAATGCCTCGTCTGTCAACAGTTTCACTCAGGCTGATTTTGCTCCAGCAAAGCTAATCTTGTTGTGATCAGATTTTCTGCCTGTTTCTCTGTGTGATTTGGCAAAGAGAGAGAGAGAGAGAGAGAGAGAGAGGGAGAGAGAGAGGGAGAGGGAATCCGCTGACAGAAGGAAATTGGGGATCAAAGCAGGATTTATCCTAAATATTCCACCGGGAAACACACTGTAACAAGACGTTAAGTGTTTTCCTGATTCTGTGGGTCTCTGTGTGAAATAAAACTGATTATTGAAGGATTATATTAAAGATACAGTTGAGCTGATGTGAACAGACACTTCAGTGCGTCTGTGAGGTACATGTTTAAATGTTTATTTACAAAGCTGTTTGAAAACAGTTGTTACTTCAGCTTTAAACAAAGACGGTATAGAATGAAAGAGGCAGATGTGCTCATTTAAACTCTTTAAATCAATCTGCCACGGCAACAAAACTCATGTTGTGCATCTGTATAGCAACCAGCCGCAGACAACAGCAGCTGTCTGTCTGTTCAGTCTGGAGAATAAACCTTCTGAGGACGATCCATTTAAAGACTCCCTCATAAGGGTGACACACTCGCTCTTTATTTGGCAGTCGTCTCGCTGTGACCGGACCGTCCGTGCTGCTGAATTCAGAGCTAGCGCTGATCTTGGCTAAGCTGTGAAAGTGAATCATTGTTCCAGTTGAGCATGACTGAAGCCCACACAGATCCAACCCACACACCTGTGAGCCCCTGCCAGAGTTCTGCCTCACACACACTCTCACACACACACTCACACACACACTCTCTCACACACACACACACACTCACACACACTCTCTCTCTCACACACACACTCTCTTTCTCACACACACACACACTCTCTCACAC
>JBAJNP010005032.1:0-30633 GCA_036877545.1 Yasuhikotakia modesta
ATGTAAAGATGTATTAAAAAGGCTGTTTAAAAAATAGATTGATTTTTATATTGTTTATATCAATGCATGTGAGTTTGTAAGATACTTAAGTTATAAACTTTTTCTGGCGTTTTATGTGCATTGTTTTTTATTTGTATTTTATGAGATAAAAGAATAGAAAAATATGCCTGTGTTTTATAATACTTAATAGGTTTATGCATTTAATTTAAACGTATGCTTTTTTGTAATAGCTTGCTGTTGACAGTATGAGCCCAAGGGGGCAGTGTCTCATAATTAGTGACAAAGCTTTAAAAGCTCCAATGAAATTCAAAGTTCAAACCAGATGTTAAAACGAGGCCCTGTTGTTAAAACTGCCTTGGCCCACAGATAAGGTTTAACCAGCAAAATTATATAGAAATACTGCTTAAAATGGTGATTTGGGGATTAGAAATTGTCCAGTTACTGCTTGTAGCCTCCAAACACTAAAGACTTGGAGCATTCAGACTAAAGCTATGTATATACAGAGTGCAGTGATCAGTCAAGCTAGCAGTGACTGATTCCTGAGTCTCATCCCTGTGTCTGATTCATCCTCAGCGGAACTCAATCCTCAGTCTGTCCTGAGGGAGGTGGAGAAAATCAATACAGATCCAGATCAGCTGCTAAAGCCACTATCCCAAAACTACATTCAGTAGAAACTACTGCCACTGCAGACTAAATCCAAATGTATCTCTCTGTACATGTTGTTTATATGCAATTACGTTTTAAGTATTGTTTCACAAAACACATTAGCCCGACAATACCATGTAAAAATGTACATTAATGTACATTAGTCTTTCTAAAAAGCAAATATAGAGACTGAGTTAGAGACTCATAGTTAGAGACTGAGCATTATTGCATCATTATGCATCAATTTCTATTATGCCTTATTAAAGGACAGCTAGATAGAGAACTTTCAATGTCAGCTCAGATGTTGTGAACTATCACAGCTGATTGTCTCACAGCCTGCAGTGAATGAGCTGTGTCAAACTCCTGAGACCTGAATCTGATTGAATTTGGCAGTGCTAAAGGTCCTTCTAAATCCGAGTCTGGGAGCGTCACACTGGTTCTAGATCAGCAGTTATTTGACCTGATGTGGCCTTCAGCTCAACACGCCTCCCCTGAGGTTGCTGTAGCAAGAGGATGCGGTCGGGAGCACGGATGTGTTTGCAGAGAATTGAGGGGAGGTGACCAGAGGTCACTTCCCTCTCTCACGCGGCACTGTGATGCGCATATGAGAGAACAGATGGGTACGAGGTGAGCCAGTGTGGTTCACAGGCAAATAGCTAATAAAGGAGTGAGAGAGTAAGAGAGAGAAACACACACAGTTACACACACACAGATGCACAGTTGCACACATACACACACACACAGTTACACACATTCTTAAACAGGACATCTGCTTTGATTTACTGAAATCTTGTCTAAAGATTCGAATCATCTACACAGTAACAAACTAAATAGACATGTAAGAAATCAATACTGCATCATAGATACTTTCATTGCTAAATACAATATTTAAAATGACGTAATGACAATCTTGAGTGTGACTAAAAGGTTTTCAACTGCTTGCAGTATGCCTTTAAACAGAGACTGTTGTGAGTAAACCTCTGCTTTTCCCATAATGCATCATGACTGCACTGAGACTGCAACTAACTCTCAGGAGATTTGTAAATGGCTTGACATTATTGGTGCCATCTGTACACAGATTCGATAAGGTTACTGACCAGACCCCTAAAAAGACATGACAACAATCTATCAGCAGCAGAGCAGAAATCCCACCCAAACTGTGGAACTGTTGCTACGTCAAGCCTGTAGTTTATGATCACCATGATTCTCAACCTCAGATCGGCCTCTTCATGATGTTATGTGCCAGTTATTATTTTTTTATTATTTTCACATTTTCTTTTTTAGATTTTATTCCATACAGAAGAACCATAAAGTTTCAAATCACTTTGCAGGTTTTCTGGTTGATTTAACAATGTTTTAATAGTGTCCCAGTGCACCACTGTTTACACAAGTTGAAAAACTCACTCTAAAAAGTTTCTTTATAGTCGATTCCCCAAAATTAATAATGATGAAGCATTTCAACAACCACCAAAAAACACCTTTAAGAATACTTTGAGTATGTATGAACACGCTCCATCTCCTCAGATCTATTCTGCATTAGAAATGAAACTGCATTTGCGCTGCCCTGTATTCACACTGATCATTAATTCAGTCTTTCTGTTACATAACCACGGCCTGAGAGAGCGAGAAATGAACGTAGGATGGAGGAAATGAAAAGAGAAAGAGGGAAACACACGACACTTGACAGATTTATCAAAGCACACAGAACAAAATAAATAAATAACACCCTGAGGTTTAAAAAACCCAAATCTCTATGTTCAGTATATAGCAAGTGTTCTGATCTGTTACATACACTGTAGTTTCATTTAAACATCACAACAGAAGCATCATTTATTTAAATGCACAATAACTCTATTAGTTTCCCCCTCTGATTATAATGTAACATAAAAGTTCATGTTTGATCAACATTTAGTTGATTTTGTTGATTCTAATCATTTTCAATTATTGAGCAATAGCCAATTAAACATTCAATTTGTGTGTTTTCTGTAAATCACAATTACCTACAGTAACAGAAAAAAAACTAGTTGTGCAAATTAATAAATTACAAATTATTACTACACTTGGATCATTCAAATGATCAAAATTCCTTATCAACAGCCAACTGAACTTTAAATTTGCATGTTTTCTGTAATCCACAATATCTAACAGGAAAAACTAGGCATGCAAATGAATAAGTTGAAAAACTGTTACTATACTTGGATCATTCAAACAGCATCAAATTCATACTGAGAACATTCCAGAGGGATGCAGATGTTTTAGGATGAGTCTTCTCTATTCCTTAAGTAATGGTTTGCAGGTCTCCTCTGATATGATGTCAGCAGATAATCAGAAGATTATCAATAAATGCAAATGAGAAAACATCAACATTTAAAAGGAAGTTGAACTCTCACAGTATCTTTGCATTTGACGTCAAAGGTTGCACATGAACTACACAAAACTACACAGGGTGAGACAAACACTACATTAAATGTTCCCTCACAGGTGAGTTATGCTTCTGAAAGTTGTCAATTCTATCATGTTGTTATTTTTACATATTATTAGGCCTAATTAGTTCATAGTAATATTAATACATTTTAATGTTTGATTTCACAGACAGTTTGGTACAATAATCAACTGTCCTTATATTTATTCATTTCACTCCATCCCATTCCAACAGACAGCAGTGGACACAAGGATCAGGATATCAGAAGTATGAAATGGCTCCTGACTGTCACTGCTCTCAGGGGGAATGTTAGGATTCTCAAAGATATAGTGAACAACTTTTTTTACCATCTAGCTCAGGTCAAAATGAATATAAGAATAAAGTCACCTTTACATACTTGCTAAGTTACATGGCAGGTAAGCCTGTACTTTGCCTGTTAAAAATTCTATGTGAAGACACAACATCGATAAATAAATGACAGAATAAGTGTTCTGTGTCTTTTGATGGGTTACAATCCTCTCACAAGGCATGCCAAGTCAGAATCCAGGTGTGTGTGTGTGTGTGTGTGTGTGTGTGTGTGTCAGATGGGAGCATCATTATGTAAGATTCAGCAAGGAAATCAAAGCAGAAACAAGCTTCTGTAGTTCCTGGGAACGGGAGCATGTTCTGAAGTGAAATGTCTGAGACAGGACAGGCAGAAAGCGAAGGAGAGAAAAAGGAGAGGGAGGGTTATACAAAACACCCACATCATGGCAGTCAGTAGAGACTCAACCCACAGTGCAGAGGGAGACAACAAGCCAGAAGAGAAATAATGCTTGCTAGCTTCATTTCTATATGAGCGACCCTGGGCACTTTTTATGTACACAACACAGACACACAGAGGAAGTATAAATCAATGGTAAGTCACTATTCATTACAGATTCACTGTAGTTTTAAAGAATTCAGATGTTTTTTATACTTATGACTTAAACTATCAGTCGTGTATTATGTTAGTTTTGATGGTCACTGTATGTAATCAATATATGAGTTTTTGTAGCATGCGCATTGTTAGAAGTACAAAATTAATGGTTATTCGCAATGTTATCTAACTAGATGAATCTATGTTCAGAAACCGTCCAGACAAACTTGTGCAATGATATTATATGCCACGGCTTTGTGAAAAATTATGAGAGCAGCCCAGGATAATGAATTATGATAAGGATGCATTTATCTTTCATAGCAGAATTGTTTATGTCTCTGCTAACCGCATTAAAAATGCACTTTTCTTACTCTTATCTTCTTCTATTATATACTGCACTTGTTCAGATAACATTCCACATAAATTGCTTTTATTCTTTACAACACAAACGCATGTTCAAATATGCATGAAGGCTTTATTAACAAACTGAGGCAGAATGTTAAAAGTCATGCGTTCAGCCTAAAAATGTCATAGAAATGAGCATGTCTCATCCTGTCTCACAGATTTTAAAAGAAACTCTAGACTGGGATAATACTGAATAACAAATTAAATGAGTCTGTTGTTACTCCACATGCCAAGACATGTTCAGATACACTAGCACATTACGTACATACATGAAGAAACACTGGCTCTATACAGCAGTGTATTATTTCAATATTCTTAAAGTTTAGAAAAAGTAAGAAAACATTAATATTTGGGTTCACTGTGACAGATGTTTGTCAGTGTGTGGGTGTGTGCATGGGGCAAAGATGCACATATTTATGTTCACACACACACACACACACACACACACACACACACACACACACACACACACACTGAAGCTGTAATCAAGTTATCCTAACGTTTAAACTAAGCTTCCTGTTTCCTTGTTTTTATTCTTTCTCACTGTCTCTGCATGTGGGAGGAACAGTTGGCATTTGGCTTCACACTGACTGGATAAGTTTGTCATGTTGTCTTAAAGGGACAGTACGCATTTGTCCACCCTCTTGTAATTTCAGATCTGTTCAGCATGTTAGGCAGAATCTCAAAGCAGCTCTTCCTATGTAATGAAAGTAGTTGCTCACCTAATACTACAAAAAACAATTGCCAAAATGTTGGCCATACCACTATTGTCCATATACGGTGTGTTTTATTATTACATTAGATCTGCAAATATAAAATATTATAACATTTAATACAGCACACTGACAAGATTAATGCTAAACACATCAAATGGGAGCCATATTGTTGGTTTGATAGATGAGCATTTATTTAAAAGCTATGGAAGATTTTAAGTATTGACTCAAATGTTGGTTTGTTCCTCACATAAAGCTATCATGTGGTTATAGAAGACGTAAAATGCCTAGATAATACAGAGCTTATGATTTCAGAACTTATGGGTATGATTTCACCCATCTTATTATCAACATTCAACATTTCAATCAAGTCAACATTTTTGTTTTAAGTTTCTTGGAAACTAGTGTTAGAGAATGATAGAAATTTTATTTTGGGTGAAATGTTCCTTTAACAGTGTCAGTTATTTTACAGTTTGTTAAAATCAAGGATTTCTGGTTCAAGCCCAAGAATTTTTCCTCCCTTGTCCACATTCCAACCAACCACATTCAGCAAAACATCACAGCTAAGCTGCTTGTCTTGTAAACACCTGTTTTCCCATCTCTCAGTGCAAAAAAGATCAATAACTCAATATGGTTCATGGTTCTTCCTTGTAATTCTGTTGTCAATATCATAACACGCCACCAAACAGACAGTTAGAACATTATGACTTCATCAATGTTCTTTTCCCACTCTGGCAACTTAAAGTATTCAAAGAGTTTAAAGGTGTTACTGCTGGGATTTGATTTGTGTGCAGTTAAGCCTTTGAAGTGAGATACATGTTCATTCCAGCCACTAGAAATGACTCATGTGTGTGCTTATGAAATCTTGTGTGGGTGAGAAATTCGAATGGGGTGTGGAGCACTAGCTTTCTGGAGCAACACGTCATTTAGGGACAGTTCTTCAATAGAGTCAAAAGTGTTGTTGGATGTCAACAATGATCTGACCTAACAACTTTACCTGTTGTGATACCAGCACCCTGGCATTAGGAAGCTACATTGCTCTCAGTTTGCAAAGCAATTCAATCTATTATGAGCTTCTCAACAATGGTATGGTGATTTAAAAAGTTGCATAGCTAGCAGTGATGTCAAGATATTGTCTCCTAAAATGACTGGCTTTCTCAAAACCGCTTGGATTAGTCCGTCTACACCTGACGTGATAGACCACATCTGCAGCAACAGACAATGTAATCCACAGGTGTCTGGTTTTTATGGAGGACAATGATAGTTTTGTCTCTTTGTTTGAGAGACTATTTGTTACTCACTTTTTTCTCAGATTGCTTGTTTTGTTGGTGTCACATGGCCATAAACCTGCCTGTTTCTGAGACAGACTAGTTGACTAAACATGCAGACAACGCACTGGCTAAATAATCTTGAAAATTTGTTGTTCTGTGCGTCCCAAGATTCAATCTTTGTGAGATGCTCTGGTGGTACATAGATTTGAATATGTTTTTGATCAGTGACAGAGACTGAAAGTATCTGTTTTTTGGCTTTTGGTTCATGAGGGTCACCAGCATCCTTAAAAATCTAGAAGTGAAAATGTTTTGCTCTATCTCTACCTGTCAGGGCTCTCAGAGAGAAGAGCATCTGTGAATATTTCATGAAGATGACACAGAGAGTTTGTTTCTCAGACACACTGAGCTTTAAAAATGGCTTCTGGACGCATTCCAGAGGCTTCTAAGCTTTCAGAGACTCTATGACAGAACCAGGAGCCAGACAACAGAGATCAATCAGAGACAAGAGTCTAGATCCTGGATGACTTCTGATCATTTCCTAGCAAAGATATATGGTTCAAAGATATACTTCTCTTTAACAATTTTTAATACTAAATACAAAAACAGCAAATAGATAAACTTCATACTGAGTGAAAATAAAGGACAAAGTGGTTGTGAAAACTAAATATGACTTCAAAGTTGCAATCATTTGAAACTAAATAAAAATTATGAAACTAACACGGTAGCATCTGCAGGGCCCAGATATTAATAGTATAATAATAATTTTGCCCCAAAGTATGATTCAATTCATCATAACTCATTAATTCATCAAATAATCATATATAATAAATATATCTATTTGCATCAATGAAGGCAATTGAGAATCTCAATGAAGAATCTCAACCTTTTCTGTAATATTTATATTTTTCTGCTCTATATTACACATAGTAATTACTATGGATGAATTAGTTTTCTAATGGTAAGACTTTAGTCTCATAAGAATAAATTGTAATTCCACTATTGAACTGTAAATTATCAAACATTTTTCTATTTTATTTTAACACTGCATTTAAAATGTCATAAATCTGGGCGTTACTATTCTCTTATCTCCCTGCTTTTCACTCAGACTTCCACAACAGCAAACATGAAATGGAACTGATGGTGTGAATATAATAAACAACTCAATTAACTAACAATCATTCCTTTTCTTTTATTTCCTCCATAGGTGGCGAGGAAAATATTGCTTTATTGCATTTATTACATTAATTTCCCTAGTTAAAATTGCAAAACGCTGATTTTAGCACTGATTTACTAAACAAATTACACAAATCACATTGTGCAAAAGATATTTAATGAAATTACATCTGAAAAGGTAAATGTGTCTCTAAAATATAATTTCATTTACCGCCTGCTTTTAAGTAGGGTTAATTTTGTGAATTTTGTGTTTAATAAACATAACGTGAACAGAGGCTTACAAAGAAAGATTTAAATGGACAAATAGCACTAAAATACTGCATGCAAAACTGTTCAATGAATTGGTCTGTTTTGTGGCATTATTGTTGCGCTGGTGGTAAGATTGCAAACATCACTGCGTGAGAAAATCTGTTTTCAGTCACAAAGTCACTCAGCGTGAACTAGGGATGTTTTCCAAAATAAAGATGTTTCACAAAATCTTCCAAGTGAAAACAGGTGAATAGACCTATATAATTTTCCTCTGCACAATTACAACTGAAGAGCAAGTTAAAGGTGGGTGTATCATTAAGCAGTCTGAGTGGTCCCTATGCATAAGAGAGTGGGCCAGAAAGTGGAGAGATGCTGGAAGTGGAGATGTCCTTCCCTTTCAATTATTTACTCCATCGCTGTAATGCCTCCGCCCTTCACATTGAGAGTCCTTACTTCAGAAGTGCATTTACTCCACGCTACTTCAGATGTGAGATCACTTTGATTGACAGCTTGAGTTTAAAGAATGTGACAATGGGATGCCTGTGTGTATTCTTAGCTGGTGCACAAATCTAATTTGGAAACAAATATAAATATCCGGTTCTGTCTATGTATCTACTTTATGTACAATTTAATTTTGTCCATTTAGTGTGAGATAAGTGCACTTCCAGGCTGTAAAGTGGGAAGAGTAATGCTCGGAATTCAAAACCATCAATACTGGACTACAAAAAAACCCTGCAATTTATTGTTAACACAGCAACATGTATGTTGAATGCATAATGCATTTTAGGATAAAAGCATCCTCTCCCAGTGGACTGTCTGTACCGTAAATGTTTGTTTAATGATGTTATCGGATTGGTGTGAAAGTTAATGTTCTGTCATGTTGCTTAGATCCGCCCCCTTCATCTGGTCCCTTGATTCCTTTAGCTCAATAAACATTCAATAGGAATTACATAGAATGTACCAATAGAATGTGGCAATGACATGGGTAAAACTTAATAAACAGACATTATTTTTTAAAATGAATATCAAATTAAGATATTGCTAAGTTATGCTGTAGCATTACTATAATCAATTTCACAGCAATTGGCAAATGACAGTTTGTGAGGCAAACGCAAGACAAGAACAAATTTTGTGGTAGGTTGCCACATAACAGAGTCTGACTGATGCATCATGGGATACAATCATTGTGGAAGTGACCAAACAAAACTGTCCCATTGCCTTTACAACCGATTACATACAAACTGCTCTCTAATGGGAGAAAATTAACAGGGGGACGCTCTCCAATGTCTACAAGCTTGGGATATAGGAACAGGCTTAGATCCAGATGGCCATTATGTTCAGTTTTTGTCTTGATTAGGAATGATAAGATCACATCTGCTGGTCGACAGGGAGAGATAGAAACAGCTAACAAGACTTTCCCCCACAGACCCTTAGCAGCTGCATGCAATACACCACCAATTAAGACACTCTAACTAGATGATAGATGGATCTGTAAGACAACATTATACCTCTGCCTGATGACACACACAGATTGAAATTAAGAGGAGATGTGAGAGTTCCTGTTTAGAAAGAGCCTGAAGGTAAATAAAGCCCATGTTAGTAAAAACAAGTGTTGGAAAGGGACACATACATTGGTTCTGTCACAAAACCTAGTGAGCACCCTTAACAGGAAAGCAGCATAGGTGTTCTCTAGAATTAAAGCTGTCCTAAAATATAGAAATGTTCAATGCACCGACTGTGACTGCAATCGTTTGCAATAAATAGGTCTATAGGGTGGCAAGCCTATAAAATGAAAAAGAAACAGACACCAACATATGAGACCACAATAAGAATTGACCCTCATTCTAATGACTATTAATGTGAGCATAAGACATTTGCTCCCCGTCACCCTCTGCAGGTCAGGAGGAGTACAAAATTGTTATTATATTTCATTCGCATCACTGAAAATGTTTTAATGTCACTATGAATACATACTGATTCATTAAGTTACAATCAGTTCAGTTAGTTAGCACATGGGCTTATACGGACTGTTAGGAGGATGCAGTGGTAAATTAATCTTATGGCACTTGGCCCATTGTGTGATTGAGAAACTACAAAATAACCCCCCAGGACTCAGATTCAGCTTCATTACAGTTTATTCACACCAGACACACAAAACTGATCTGACTTCTCTTTAAAAGTTGAATAACCCTGTTTTACGAAAATCTCATATCACAACTGTATCACAATATTTAGTATTTTTCTAATAATAATATTAAAGACTTTTTAGCTGCCAAGATAAACAAATACTTGTTTGGCATTTTAATGAGTTTAAGATGTTAAATGTTTCTTTGTGAAATGTGTAACAAAATTATTCAATCCCAGAGCAAAACAAACACCAGAAAAAAAACATGCATGAATTTTCTCTCCAGTCAAAGACTTTTTTCATGCTGTTGTGTCTTATTGCAATTTTCTGCAATTTGGGTGAGAATCAGTTTAGGTGACTTCACAGCACCCAGTATGTTGTCAAGAGCCAAATTCAAATCTACTTCTCTGAAACTAGCCTTCTGTTGCTTGTTTTTAAAAAGACACACACACACTGTGTGTGTTTATTTATGTATATGTGTGTCTTTTTAAAAACAATTGCTATATTAAAGCAATAGAAGGCTAGTTTCTGTATGTGTGTGTGTGTGTGTGTGTGTGTGTGTGTGTGTGTGTTTGTGTATATACCCACATATGTGGTGTGTGTGTGTGTGTTTGTGTATATACCCACATATATATATGTACATAGTATCATGACAGAGACACCAACAAAACTTTATAAAGGTGCAGAAACAAAACTATGGATGCCATCTGGCACTTCCAGATGAAGCGCAGCAGTGTGTCTTTACATTGTTAAGATGGCAGTAAATCTACTACAGTACAAAAGTCTAAACTGGGTCTCAGTGCATGTATGCCGTAATGGATTGGCCATGCGTCAAGGTCTGCTGGTCACACTTCTTACAGGCCGTCTCATGTATGTCCTCCATTGGGCACAAGCAAGTACAACACATATTGACAGTCAAGAGGCCCACTGTCCGCAAATAAAGGTCTTTCATGGCTAATTAAAGCAGCTTCACTTTCCACCTCAGTAACATCTAAGCATCTATTAGCTGCGGCCCCTCCTGCACACACACACACACGTGGACCCTCTTTCACATCTCCCACTGAGCTCAGCTCATTGACTGTATGATTAGGTCATATCGTTCTCATATGTCTATGAGAACAATGGAGCAACAGCAAGAGCATAAAGCACAAAAGTCCGGCCTCTGAAGTCTGCATTACCTATTACCTATCCAACCGTAAATCACGTGTCCTTCTTGGCAATTCCAATGGTGACTGCATTTAAAACACCAGAGTTACACAGACCAAAGTCTGGAAATTAGGCTCAGAAGATAGTCTCTGTGAGGGTAGAGTGTCAGTTCTTCAGAAGTTCTTTAGAAACAATAAACTTCAAATGGGGTTGATGAATTATTCTGAGAGCAGAAGCTGAGCAGCAAGATGGAAATAAATAGGCTGTGTAGACTATTTTTATTGACCTGATTTCATTTAAAAACAGTGTCCTGTTTTTTACATATGTTCCCTGAGTCGTCAGTAATTTGTATATACGTTTTTGACACATCAGTAAATATGTTGGTCATTGTTCCACCTGAGAGAAGACTTTAGCATCACTTCATTTAACAATTTATTCACTGTTCTAAAAATGATGCTCTAGTACGCAAAATCTAGTTAGCAATGCAAATCACTGTTTCTTAAATGTAAACTGCTTTCTAAAGTACCACAGATTGGTGCCATTGTATTTATTCTTTCCTGACGAGGCAATCCCAGCATGCATTGTGACAGCGTCCAAAAACCTGCTAATTACAAAAACAATAAAAAACTTATTTACACAATATTTTTGTGTGTGTATGTTTTTATTCATATTGGAGGATTGTGCCATTGGCTAAGCAACATGCTAATGTCAAACTCAAGTAAATATAATTGCTCAAATTAGAGCTCTATTTCTGTGGCTGTCTGTGAAGGGAATTCCAAATTGGTATGGTGCCCATTCACTCAAGAGCTTTTCTATTTGTTTAAAACAGTCGTCTGCCACATGGCTATATGACATCAGCTGTCTCCCACCTGAAACCCAGAACTCCATCCAACTAAAGGTGTCATAAATCAAAAAGTGCCCTACTCAGTGCCCGCCCGTGATATTATGCACACAAGCATATCTCAAGCCCCATCGGTTTCATTGTAAGGCACTGTATTAAACAGCCGTCCCTCTGGGAAGTCCTAGACCACTTAAATCCACATTCATAATTTAAGAAAACATATTCAACATGCTGTCTATGGCCTCTGTCCCAAGAGCCCACAGCTCCAGGCTGGGCGACCTTTGATTCCTCCCACACTTGCAAATGTGCCAGTCCATTGTCCACAGCTACTGCCTGTTTCTACATATTGATTCCATTGATCCCCTCACTAAGCACTTACAATGAGCATCTGAAGAATCAATATTGTGCCTTCTGGTGTGGTCTTGCTAAATCAAAGTTCACCCCCAAAACAACATCCTGTCAGGGTGAAGTGAAAGTAATAAATGGAGATGCAGCCGCACAAATCATGCTAATTTCACTCATTTTCCAATGTTTCATTTATGCTGGTTCAAATCTGATTCATTCCAAACAATGCAGTCAGTCCAACCTTGGTGTTTTGGACAAAGGGGCACATCCGCAGGGTTGGGATAGAGTTTCACAGCCAGATTGATTAGCTGAAAGTCTGCTCTCTTTGTTCTTGTCCCAATGGTGCTGAATTTGCGCTTCGTGTGAACGTACGCAACACGGATGCACAACCCTGGGTCACACCAATGGCTTTAATAACATTTTGAGTTTACTCCAATATATAGATATTTTAATCAGTAACAGTAACTTGTAGACAGAAGATGTAAGACTTTGAGTTTATTACAGCTGTTGGGGTCAATGCTTATGGTATGCAAACTTCTGCTTGTTTTCTTTTTTTAAACCTTGAAAAGACACAAAAATAAATCTAGTAGACAAAGCAAAAAAACCCTAAAATAAATGTGCTGAGAGTTTGAAAGTTATTGTAGGAGAAATCTATATTTAAGAATGTAATGTGAAATAGTTTTTTGCAGTTATCAGCAACATTGACTGTTTACAAGACGAAGCGTACTTGTGTTTCTCTGGTCCAAAAAGTATCAAGAGGGCCATTTAAGCGGGTGTTTAATTGCTGTTTGGAAGGCTATTAAAATACTGAATGGCCTCAGCATTTTAATATCAGTTTTGTAAACATAAAAGACCTGGTTAGAAAGAAACATCACGCTGGTATGTGAACATGCACTTCTTTTGACTGGTTGTTAGCAAGTCATTTATTTTACGGTGTAAAAGTAGCAATCAGCCCAAATAAATGCAGGAGATCAGTGAACCTTGCACAAAGCAGACACACTTCAGTGGACAAAGAAACAGGCGGAGGGAGAGAATATCCAGCTCTTCTGTCTTCCGCTGGAGGGGTGTTTGTTCAGAGTGGGTGCAGGGCAGTTTGAAGAGGATGGGGGCGGCAAAGTGAGTCAGTTGGGGAGAGTGTGTGTGTGTACGCATCAGGTTTTGCCTACAGCATGAGGACTAAATGTCCCCAAAAGGACAGTTAAACCTGAAATCACCTTCATTTTGGGGACCAGCCAGCCACTCCTAAGAGCAAAATGGTTTATCAAAATACTACAGTCAAAGGTAGGAGCTCAGTTTAAAATGACAGAAGTGAAGAAGTTCCCCAACTTAATGAAAAAGGTGTGTGTGAAAAAATAAAACAGAAAAATGAATGACTGTCACAGGTTTATGTGTTTCATGTGTTTTGTAATGTTTAAAGTTAGGTATATGACAGAGAGAGAGAGAGAGAGAGGGGTATAGTGAGTATAATGGAGGGGTGCACACAGCCTATTGTGAGCAGCAGTGAGTTAATCTCTTTAGCGGCACACGTCTTATGTAAAGAGGTGTAATGGTCACTGCCCCCTCTATTTCCCAGAGGACCCCGGGTCCCGTCTCCCAGCAACATTTACATATCAGTTATTAAAAAAAAAGCATGAGGAAAAAACTCTGGGGAGTTCAATAGCTGTAAGGTCCACCCCCTTCTAGTGGTAGCTGCTTGTCTAACGGCAGTCTGGAGTATTCAGTGGCTGGTTCACTCAAGGACAAACACAGATTCACACATACATCCACGCGTGGAGAGCATGCAGGAGATCTGATTTGAGGCTGTGGATTTCTTTTGCTCAGAGTGTAAGTCTCCGTCTATTTATTTCTTGCAAGAAAGGCTTTAAACTTGAGTGAAGAAAAGTGATTTGGGGTTACTGAAGCCAGACAGACACCGAGACAAACACCGAAGTGAGATTGTTTACCTGCTGCACATGGCTGGAAGTGATGTCTGTGTCGGAAGCACGATGCAACAGCCAAGCGCATGTTTACTGCTTGTTTTAAACCTTTGCCTTTATCAGATTAACAACTGATTAGCAACTGCTTGCATTCATATAATAATATTCTGCATACTGAATGCTAAATGCTGTATAATGTATAACGTTTTCAAATTTGTCATTTAGCATAATGCAAAGTTCAAACCCAAGTAAAACAAAAACTCCCTGTGTTCCAATGATTAATGAGTTATTCTAATTGTTTTATGCCATTTTAATTCACGACAGCTGCGTATATTGTGTGACAGAACGCGTTAATTCATAATAATGGCAAGCGCTGTATGAAAACAAAATGTAAGAGCATTACATCATAGGCTGGCATGTCTTGAGGAGAAAATATGTGACTCTCTTAAACAAAGAATGTGATGAGATTGCTTTTCATTGGAGGAGATCGCTGCTTATAGTCATCTGGTCATTTTGCTGATGTGTTTGTTTATAAGGCAACAGAAGTGAGGCAAAAAGTATTTAAATCACTGCTTGCTTTATATGAACAATGAAGCCATTTGAATGATAATTGAGCAGTTAAGGAATAATGTCCTTGTGGCAATAACAAGGAGTATTGCCACAGTTTATTATCATTATAAACCAATACTCTGTCCATAAAATTATACAAAAATATGATAACAATAAACATTTAAAAATCATATTCCAAATCAATGATATCATGCTAATTTTAAGATGTTATTTTGGTTGTAACTTTGACACGTAACTCTATCAGCAGTAAAGTTACAAACAAAACTTAATATATTAAAATTTTTATGACATGCCTGAATTGATGATGTGACATTAAAAATTGAAAACAGCTGTTATATTCGCTGTGTTCTTTCTAGTTAATAAGCCATTAACATTTTAGCCATTATAATTAGGCCAGTTTTACAAAGCCACGTGTGACGATTGCAGCAGGTCTTTTGTTCCTAAGGCCCCTTTGCTATCTGCTTTATCTGTGCTGGCAGACAGATGGATGGCATGATGTGCTTGATTGTGGATGTTTAATATATGCTTTAGGCACATATGAATTATAAAAGAAAGTTGATTAGCTAGTGACAGACCTCTGGTCCTCTTGAACTTCTGTATGGTGACTGACAGCTCACATCTCCCTAGTGGCCTAGAGTATTATGCTCAATGTGTGGCAGCTAATATGTAAGCTACTAGCATTTTTTTATAACAATTGTTAGCATGTGAGCAGATCCAAAAGACAATAAAACATAGCAAATTAAAAGATACAAGAAACATAATATCCTGGTAAGAGTAAAATAATTGGCAGTTTTTCTGACCTACTGACCAAGATCTATGAATGGATGTTTGACCTAGCCTCACTGAATTCATGTTTACATATGAGTTTACTTTGTTTGACAAAGAGGAGTGTGTTCTTGGTACTTGTGTAAATCTTGCACTCAATAGGGCCCCAACATTGTAAATCAGAATATTCGTTATAACTGTCATTAGGTCTACCCCCCTATCTCCCACCTGAACAAAGAACCAACAACACAGAGTTCCTCTGTTCTAGTCCTGTTTGCTGACCTTCTGAACATTAGGTAAAGTAAACGTTGAGCCTTCGTTGAAGTTCTGCAAAGATCTTGTCCAATATTCCTCTAATGACAATAAGAAACATCTCACTCCATTTCTAAAAATCCATGTTTTACCAGGTTTCCCAAATGGGAATAAGAGGAATCTCCACACAAGGCTATGAGTCCATCAGACCTTCCACCATTATTAAAATTCTGTAATTACACACCTGCTGCCACCACGACCACCACCTGCTTTCTCCAGATATCCCCGGAAAAATGGGGAGTGTCAGCAGTTTGATATCAGGCCATAGCCTCCACAGCAAACACTGCAAAGCCTCTGAACACAAACTCAAAAAAGGGCTTAATTCTAAGAAAACGGGCCGTAGCTTGGATGGCCTTCTGAAGTATGGCTTCTCTCAGGACCATTGCAGCCCCAACAACAACTCAAAAGTCAGCTATCATTCAGGCAAAAGTGACGACTTCTTTTACATCAAGGTCAGCAACAAACCCCAAGCTGTTCACCATAGCGTTAATGCAGCTGAAGATGGACTAACATCAGCTGAGATGGACAGGAGTGGAGGGCCACCAGAATTAGTTCCACTGTCTGGAAAACTAGAAAAGGTACAGCATGAAAGACGCTACAAATTTTCTTCTCTATTTAGTCACAGTAAAATAACGTCCCATCATTGTAAACATCTGTGCATATTATGGCAATGGTGTACTTCCTGTGAAGTCATTTAACATGAACACAAAATGACAAATCTGCTGACAAAACATTTATCAAATCGCATTCAAGATGCCCCAGTTGGAAAGCATTGTTCTTACACAAACTCAAGCAGTAGTCAAGCACAGCTGATGTTAAAAGTAATCCCTACCAGCCCTTGACACTTTCACTAAGAGCTTAGCGGTGTCTGCCCCATTTAATTAAACCTCCAGATTGACGAGGTAAGAATGCTTTAATCTCTCCAGAGGATTGTCCAGTGGCAGTGTGGCGCTTGCAAGCGTGCAGGCTTCCTCTCTCCCTCAATAGACTCATTTAAAAGGTTTTTTCTAGAAAATGGAAGCCAGTTTTATTAGGACAAGAGTTAAGACTGACAGAAACACTCTTAAGGGAATGCAGAAATGTCTGGGAAAAATATCAGAGAAATAAGAAAGAAGCAATTTGTGTGGACATTGTATGTGTATCTATCACTTACAAAGTTTGTTATGATGTTCAGGCAGTGATTATCGTCATTATTTTTAGAGATTTTAATCAATAGATTGTAGGATGGACAGTGTTTTGCCATAATGCCATGTGTTTTACACCAATGAAATCATATGTTCTTGATAAACTTGAAATCCTAAAAACGCTAATCTTTCTTTGTTACATTCCATTTAGAGTGCAGAGAAAGATCTGATCCGACCCACCGCCTTTAAACCGGTCCTTCCACACAGCAGCAGTTCCTCCGTGGAGACTCATAACAATCTGAGCACCATCCTGGGCAGAAGAATTAGTCCCATAGACAGATCCAAAGACCTTCAAGACCCCAAGTTGGAGACAAACTTTGGAACATACTCAGACTCAGGAAGGAACTCTATGTCAAGCCTTCCCACCCACAGTACCAGCGGCTACAGCCAAATGGACAGCCTAAGCACTTCAACAAGTCACATGTTGCACCAAGGAGGCACAGTCCATAATGCAGAAACATCTCACCAGGGCTGTGTGTCAGGTGTAAATGGAAACTCTAGCTGGATGTGTAGTGGGACTAATGCAATCAGTAGAAACTGTTGGGCCAATGGGATCACTGACACAAACAGGAGTACCGAATCCACAAACGCTAACATAAGATCCATCGGTGTCCTCAGTGACAGTGTGGCAGCTGCAATGAATATGAACAGAGAAATAACTGCTGCAGCATTGACTGTCTTGGGCCCTGAGCCACGGCTCAATTTTTCTGGAAACCAGGAGGTACTTAAGCAAAGCCCAACAAAACCATCAACCACCAGCAACAACGGCGGCTGTATCCGATCACCAATTTCAACAAATGAATCAATAATACAGCAGCTGGAGCGGAAACTTCTGGAGCGTGAAACTGAGCTGGCGGAGTTACAGACAAGCCTTGAGGAGAAAGAGTCAGACACATGTCAGCTGTTTGAGGAGAAGCAACGCTACTGTGCTGAGGAGATGGAAGGTTTGAAGCAGCGCTGCTCTACGAAGCTCCGTCAAGTAAGCTACTATTTATGAATGTAACAAAAAAAACAACAAGGGTAATTTCTACTCCTTATAATGCCAAGAGTTTCTAAACATACACAAACTTAATGATGGTTGGGTGACCTACAGGTATCTCAAAGGGCTTTGAGAGCACAGCAGTTATTGCAGCTTCAGGTCATCCAGCTACAACATGATAAGGAACGTCTGCAGGAGGAGGTGGACCAGCTTAATCATGACAGAGAGACTGCAGAAGCTCGAGTCCGCACATACGAGAGCCAGAAAAACCATCTAGTACCCACACTAGAAGAGACACAGTGGGAGGTGAGTAGTTGCATCTATTAGTAGTGCATTTATTCAAGGTTTAAAAATGAACAGGGGTGACTAGAATTCAAAAGACAATTGTGAAAGACAAATGTATCAGATAAAATGGAAAAAAACTACTCATTTGCATAAAAATTTACACAGTGGTATGTTTGTAGGTGTGCCAGAAGTCAGGTGAGATTTCACTGCTGAAGCAGCAGCTCAGAGATTCCCAGGCCGAGGTCGGCAACAAACTGAATGAGATCGTCAGTCTCAAAGCTGCTCTCAGGGAGTCTAAAAACAAGATGGAGGATCTGGAGCAGAAGAACAAGGAGCATGAGGAAGCGCTCCGTCAGCGAAGTGCAGAGGTCGAGGTGTGTTTTCTAACTGTAAAAACAATTATTTTCCATTAGTGCATTTAGAAGATGCTTTAATTTAAAGCAACACTGTATTATCTGTATTTTTATCTGTATGTTTGAACCCATGTTTTGTGACCTACAATTTAAGTATTTAAGCACCTACAACCAATTCCTGATTCTCTACTGCCACATATACCCAACTCTGACATGTTCTTTAAAGGTATGCAAGAATGAGTTCCAAAGGAAGAAGAATGAGGCTGACCTCCTCAGGGAGAAAGTGAGCCTGCTGGAAACAGACATCAAGGGCATGAAACAAGACCTTGCAATGGCCAAAGAGGAGCAACAACAGTTAATGACCATGAGGGCCAAGGTGGAGGAGCAACAGCTGCAGTTGAAGATAAGCCAAGCCAGGATGGAGGCCTCTGGCATTGGTCAGGCTAAAACAAAAGCCCAAGAGGGAGCAGGTCCCAATGAAATGCTGAATCAAAACAGAAGTACCACAGACATTGATACCCTGCAGAAGGAGGTGGAAAGGCTCAGAGGGGAACTGAAGGAAGAGAAACAAAAGAAACATAAGATGATAAACAGCTTCCAGCAGGAGAGGCAAACATGGAATAAAGAGAAAGACAAAGTAATCAGATACCAAAAACAGCTGCAGTACAACTATCTGCAGATGTACAGGAAAAACAAAGATCTGGAGAAGATCTTGAGGGAGTTAACAGCAGAGATGGACAGCAGGACAGAGATGGACAGCCACAGCTCTGACCTGAACTTTGAGAAAATTGTAGCTACAGAGATGTGAGGACATGGAGAACATATATCTTCATTACAATCGCCTGAATGGTCCTATGGTGATTTATATACCAGAGTCATGACAAGGCTGCATGATGTGGCCTGATGAACCAGGGTGAATCTTCTAAGTAGGAGGAACGTGAAACAAACTGCAGATGCCACATGATACTCTAAACTATAAAGAGTATAACCACTTGTACTGACCACCAAAACCTTTTCTCCTTTGGAAGCAATCACTGAAAATCACAGCCATGTGTGTTCCTGAGCAAGTTCTTATTTATCTGTGCAGCCCAACCAAAGGCTTCCCTCTACTCATCCAAACAATCTGTGCTTCTTGCCTAAATCTTAAGCAATTACATAGTCCCACTATAGAGGGAGACAAAGATACTGTACTGCTGTTTTTGCACTCTCTTCATAAGACAAGAACCCTTATCACCAATGTTTTGGTAGGTTTATAGAAAGAATGTGTATACAGGGTCACAGCAGATCATACAGCAAAATCGCTGTTCACAAATCTGTCCAGATGCACTCCATGCTACATACCTCACTTTAGTCTAGCCCAGCATGTCTAAACTGAGAATAAACTTGTATGGTGCTTTTTGGTCTTTTGTGGAGTTTAGCAATATATCCACATGCAAAAACTCAATTTATGCTTCCCTAAAGAAAAAAACAAGTTGACTTCATTGGACTGACATGAGATTGAGTGGGGTGAATTATCCCATTAAAATATCAGAAATCAAAAGGGAAGTATAACAGTTATTTAAAACAATTGTGTTACTGTAAAGAACCAGTACTTTCTATAAAAGTCCTTTCTATAGGAAAGATATCTTCCTATCGTTTCCATAAAAGTGGCAGTTATTCATTTTTCAGTATTGTTAAAAATAATATTTACCACTACAACTGGTTATTTAGCAACACTTATGCTGACAGACTACAAAGAGATAAAACAAACATAGAGGTGCTGACACAAGAAGATAATGAGTAATCCAGCACTTATTGTGCCTACAATGATAGAGTCTGGTGCATTCCCTGTGTGTCTGACCTAATAAAACAATAAACCTAACGGTTCTGAGGAAAACTTGATAGCAAGGCTGTTAAAATGGTAAACAGCAGGACAGGTGGACGGCGGTAAGCCTATTACAATGTTTTATTGCACAAATTGGTGTTTCGTCATGCAATATTCTTCAAAAAGCTGCCTTTTATATTGCCATCCTTGGAGCTTTCATGAGTCTTAATTTGGTAAGAGAAAAACTGAGGCTGGGAAATGGATGATTATATTTTGGAGGGTGAGAGATGGTTGTGGGATGTAAGACTATAGATGCATTCGAATGCATGTATGTGTTGTGCATTTCTTATTTATTTTGAATAAATAAATGAAGATTTTTCTGTATGTGGTTTCAATTCATATTCAAACAGTAATTAAGAAAATAGGATAAAGATCTACTTTTATCCCTAGTGCTGTGACTGGTTGAATTGAACTAGTTATTCAGTTTAGATTACTGACTAGTCTAGATTACTGACAAATGAATCTGCTAAAAGCCCATTCAGAAGGGCCTAAAAACTGCTATATCCACAATTATTAAGATACAATCTTGATGCAGCTGAGAGACAACAAGTGACAAGTTCCCCTCAAATCTAAGGCACATTACCATAGCAATAATCTCACTTACAGCTACTGAAATATAACTAACACACCAAATAAACATGCAAGTTTATGAAGATTTACAGAAACCATTACATTTTTTATGAACCAGTGTCAATGGGTAGCATAAAATGGCTAAACTGCACATGAAAATTGACCAGACTGTCTCATGAGTCTGTTTTGCATGAGTGTGCTGGCAGTCAGAATCCTTCTGGTTTTTACAACATAAAGGTTTTTTATAGTGTCATGATTATTAACGCATTTGTCACAGGCTAAATAGGCATCATTTAGAGCAACATTTATGTTGTGAAAAAGAGGGATTGTACAATGTATTGGCTTACTTGTATGCATTTCTGAATGCCACAAAACACCTCAATAATTAAACATACAGTCTGACCTCTGCACCTGTGTAAAATAGATCTAGATAGAATTTGTTCAGCTTGTAGATACTTCTATTTTTAAAGCCCTGGTGAAATACTGTGACAAAAGTCATGCTCTTACACATTTCTGATGTTAAAATACCATAACTATACTTGTTCAGTGTTTCTAACTCAACCATAGTAAACTTATTAATATTGTCGAGTCGCCCTCTAGTGGTAAAACTCTATAACTCAATCTCTACGGAAGAGTGTAAATCTAACGATATACAACCTTTAAAACTTACAAATGCTTCACAATCTGTATGATGTTTACCTACAAAAATCGCATGCAGCCCCTTAGGTCACAACAAACCCTGTACAGTCCTGTATAGTTTAGTCGTTTTTCCAGACATCCTTATAAAAGCGATAGAATTACATTTGATAAGAAGGAAATTTGGATGCCAGTAAATAATAGGCAATAAACAGGATACACGTGTTATCTATTGCGTTGTCCTTTAGCGACAGACATACCATGTGACCTTGCGAACAATTTACTTATATCAGACCGAAAAACTAACATTAGTCTGGGACACTTGGGTTATCAGTCTTATGCAGTATATCAAATGTCTTTTAAACGACCAACTACAAAGGTCATAGTGGTTCTTCACATACTGTAACTCAAGCGATAAGTTTGATCATGACTCGGAAACATAGCGCAGTATTCGCAGACACATTGAATATTTTATACAGTGTCGTGCAGTGACGTCTAGCGGCGAAGATGCAGAATTACATAGACAAATTTCAGGGTTTTTTGCAGATTGTCGTCATGATAACTCCAATAAAGTTAACAATAGCAAGAGTTTACCGACATAAACAGAATGATTCATTTAGCTATTTAATCTCACCGTTTAGGTCCCCTGCTCCATGTAAGATATCAGGCCACTCTTCGTCCCATGACAACGGAACAGCACAAATGTCAAACGCCGCCGCCAAATCATGGAAAATCAGCTTCAGATAAGTTGTCAAAATAAAAGTACTGTATACATTTTTTTCTGCGAACTCATTGTCATGACAACTACAAGAAACTGATGAAGTGCTAAATAAGTTTAGTGTTCAATTAAATAATTACACTGGTTGTATTATTATTGTTATTATTATTATTATTATTGTTATTATATAACTGTGATGTATTATTAAGATGTTTTAATAAAATGTGTTTTTGTGCACATGAAGTCAAGATGGAAACCAGTTCGATTTAAATATAACAATTATTTTCATAAACGTTTACTTGTCTGTCTGTTCTCTCTCACCACACTTTATCAATGTTTTCTTTCTATTGCTTGTGTTATTTTGGGCCACAGGTAAATATATTTGCAAAACATGCATTTCACCAACAGCACCGCCTATTGCACAATAACAAAAAGGCAGATGCTGCCCTCTAGTGGTTAAGAGGTAGTAGTAATAATTATTAGTAGTGTATATTTGTGTAAATAATATTAAATTGTTGTTGTGTTGCCTTGCCACACAAAAACAATTAGTAAAAACCTATAAATATTATATATTGTGTGTTTTTTAGTCTGTGATAAGGACATTTAAATTAAACACTTTAATTCAGGACAACAGTACACTGCATAGTCCTTCTGTACACTATGTGGCTAAGTATTCTAGGAGGCTGTAATCCTGTAGTGATCTTGATGAGGTCACATGTTAGGGTGTGTGTGTGTGTGTGTGTGTGTGTGTGTGTGTGTGTGTGTGTGTGTGTGTGTGTGTGTGGAGAGATTAGCATGGCTGGCACTAATTAAATACTTAAGACTCAGCCAATAAGCAGTGAACATGCTGACTAAAGCTCTGATACATTTTAAGAACCCAAGAAAAAATCTGAACACATTGTTTTTTGTATGTTATACAAATCAAAGAATGTGAAAAAATTGCAGTAATTGAAAGTAATTTTAAGCCAACCTAATAACAATGGCTTGATCATTTACAATAAAGGTCTGTTTCACCTAAAAGTGTTTTAATCATCTAAAAAATATGTTGTTTTTAACCTGTACAACTTTCTTCAGTAAAGACATTCTGAAGAATGTTGACGCTGCTCTTTTATTCCTGCAACAAAAGTGGATGTTGACAGGAACTGTAAGTCACTTTATTATTCTTAACATCTTTTATGTTCCACCAACAAAAGTACAGAAGATTTTTTATGTTTGGGTGTATACCTTTAACGTCCTTGCATATTCACATTTAAGACTAATCATATATGGAAACATTTTCTTATTAAACAAAACTACACTGACTCTTTCGGACATTTGTGGACAGGATTGATCCAGCCATATTGTAAGAGGACCTACCAAAGACCAATATGTAAGCAGCCGGGATTATTCTCTTAAATTCACAATATAAGTACCATATGTTTATGCTTTCCTCTAATTACATTTGTCTATTGTGGGTCCCTAAGTGTGTGAATTAGATAGGAGTACCATGAGTGGGACAGGCAAATCAGGCACATAAATTCAGGCAGCCAAGCACCGCTTACCCACAATCCTATTATGACATATAAATCTCCAACAGATCTAGCCATTTGTAAAGGGCCACTTTGCAATGTGCAGTGGCCTTTTTACCACCTCTCATACATGTCAACTTAGGCTATGCCGGCAGATAAATCTGTATTGATTTTAAGATGTTCCCTAATACCAGCTGCTCGCTTTGCTCACAGTCAGTGTTGATCTAGATATTTTCCTCACTAAGGAACATAAGCTCAAGATCAAGCAAATGCATCTATTTTAAACCATGATAAATGATAAATAATGTTTACCATGCAGGCAACAATTGTTGTTATTCTAAGTTATGCAAATATGCTGTCCTGATATATTTCTACAGAGATAAAAGCAAGACACTTCTTAAGCAGTTTTATCAACAGGTTTTAGGGGGCTGAGAAACAATACAATAAAAACTATTTACTGTAACTAGAAACTATTCATAATGTTACTTATCAGCTATATCGAGTTACAAAACACAAACAGAAACTTTAAAAGATCTCATTATTCATATATCAGTGATCTGGTCCTCGATACGGAAGAAGGTAAATCCACTGACTCCCGGTCAGTTTTCGAGGGTCCTGTGTGTTACGTCGGGACTGGACAGGAGAGAGGTGGAGTCTTTGGGCTTTGAGCTGTAACTCACCCCATGCCAATCCCCCTCTCCACACTTTCTGCCTCCTTTCTCACACCATACTCGGACGGGATACACAGCCGCGCAATGGAGTCGGAAGGCAGCCAGAGTAACCTGTCCTCCTCGGACTCCCCGCACGACCCCTGGTAAAATCATTCATTTTGTTCCTCTGATCTTAAGACTTATACCGAACAGGTTTATAGAAAGTAACTTAACAAAGACGGGCAGCGTGTTGTCGGCGTTCAGCGCACCTTAGATCCCGCTGTAAGATTCACGGAGAATCACTGCCGTTATCTGAATGTTTGTTGGGACGTTATCTGAAGATGTTGATGGCGTCTCCTGTGTCCATTAAATAAACCCTGTTTGTTTGTAAACGATCAGCACTTGTTGATCACTTGTTTGTTTTGTTTTTAAACAGCAAAATGTTCATCGGTGGTCTGAGTTGGCAAACTACGCAAGGTGAGTTACAAAGTATCTCCACGTCAGGCCTGATCTGAATAAAATAAAATATGAAATAACAGCCTAATAAAAGTGTCATTAAATGAATCAAAACCTCCAAACGTCAATTAAGTCATTCAGTTTAGGCGTATAAGTATTTATATTTGTTTTACTAAAGCCCCTTTTTACCAAAACAAGCAGTCTCCTATAGAATGCAATAAGTCTGGCTGGTTACTCAGTAATTTGGTTTGATCCTTTATACAAAGGCTATACAACAGGTTTAGCTGAGTGAATAGACTAAGTTTCACCAACTGCTGTCATGCTGTAGGCTGTTAGTATGTAGGGCACATTGTTGTTTTGAATTACCTCAATGTATTGTTCAAAGCAAAGAACTCCTAATGGCCTTCTTGTTATATGACTCTGTGAGGAAGTATGATCATTTAATAGTTAGCACATTTACAATTAGCTTTATCATGTTAGCAGGCCTTAACGCAGGTGCATCAAATATGTATTTCGCCACAAATCATACATGACATATATCGCATGTATTTAGTAACAGATCTATATGGACAGTGAATTATAATACAATCTGGACCGATGTTTACTGGAATTTTTTTTATATTCCACTCAGTGATGACCTCAGAGTTTCAGTTCTGAGGGATCTTAGATCATCTCCACTGCTGATGTCATCCATTCACTGATGTCATCAACAAATAATCTCTGTATTTCCCACACTGTTTAAGTTTTTGAATGCTACATAGGGTAAAATAATTATGGTTGTCCTCCTTTCTCAGAGGGATTGAAAGACTACTTCTGTAAGTTCGGTGAGGTGAAGGAGAGCATGGTGATGAGGGATCCAGTTACAAAGCGCTCGAGGTGAGGGAACAACCAACCAGGCACAGCAAACATACAAAGCCTCTACAAAAGGTCTTATTAATGGCTGTATTGTCAGTGTACGCGGAATGGGTGGAGGTGTTGTAATTTTAATCTCTCCTTTGCCCAGGGGTTTTGGATTTGTCACATTTGTGGACCAAGCTGGTGTGGACAAAGTTCTGGCCCAGACCAGACACGAGCTGGACTCAAAAACCGTGAGTTTTAACTTACTTTCTTAAGTATACAGCGCTAACCGTGTCATAGGCAGATTTGGTGTGAGTGAGTGACAAATAGGTTGTGAAATTTACTTAGTTTATTGTTTTAATGCAAATTCTAGGACAGCGAATAGGCAGAGAGCTTGATATGGTGTCTGGTAATCATTTATTGATGCCACAGATTCTGTGCATGAATGTGAGGTTTCATGCCTTCAGTTTGTGTCTTTGTCAAACAATTTAAAAGAACATGGAATGGAGAAACAGAAACTTCAAATCTCAGCCTCCCCTTTTCTCAATGAGGTTGTCAGGGAAGCATTCCTATTCTGTGTCAATCACTATGGTAACTAGGGGACCCGAACAGGGTATGCTGGGAGTTGCTTGGAAGCCTTTGTGGTGCCTTGTCTCAAGAGTGCTTACTAAACACATGAGACTCATGTGGCATTCCGAATTTTTCCCTCATTGATACTTTTCCCTGTCTAATGATATTTCATGGCTTATTTTCAATATATGTAATTAAACATTACTGTTTACAAGAATACATTTTTCATGTTAAGGGTGTAAACTGGGCCAAATTAATGACAACAAGCAAATAAAAGCAATAAGCGATATTCTGTGTCAAAACTGATTATTGGTGTCAGTAAGGGCTGGACTCAAGCAGGAAAAATAGGAAACTTTACTGACTGATTTTGTGTGTTGTGGTGCATCTATTTGCGAGAGTCTTTTTGTCAGTGTTCAGAGCAGGCGGGTCCTGGGACAATGGTGCCCATTGGTTGCCATGGTGATGGTGGAGTCAGCCCCCCCAGGGGGTCAGTGGGAAAGGAGGGGTGAGGCCTGAAGGAGAAAAAACTTTTTCATTTCTTTCTCTTTATTCTCCCTGTATATCTCTCTCCCTCACTTCTGAAGGTTTGAACTAGTTCCCATTTGCGCTATGGCAACAGGTAGTTCAAAGAAGACCGTGGTAAGACTGTGTTCTTGCACTTAAAAACTATTTGACACCAAGTATTTTGTTTGGAATTACACTGATTAGTCGTCTGGACAAAAATCAAGTCATTGTAGCTCTCCGATGACTTGCTTAAACAGTTTACAGAGAAGAAGAGAGACTGGAAAAGCCAAACTAACCCTTAAATAAAACTAACATTACAACTAAAGCGAACACATTGAATGCCTTCCTCGGCTCCAGTCTTCCACAGCCTGGCTGCTGTGCTGTTTTCTAAGTGCCTCCCCCCTGAGAGAGGCAGTCAGAGCCAGGGGAACATGAAGGTCTTTGTCCTGCTTTACCTCGATGACTGTGCCCCTGTGAAGGTGTCTTATGGCTGCTCGCCTGGGCCGACTTTAAACTGGAGATTAGCCTAACGAGCTCAGAAACCAGGCGGTGGAGGAGGGGAGATCAGAAAAGAGAAACAGAAATGTGTGGAGCAACACGTAAAATCAAGATTTCCAGTCACTGGTCTTGTTGAATGTTTCATGGACAGTGCGATTGTTGTGTGGGGTTGCGTGACTGTGTTTGGGTGGGTTTGATTGGTAGCTGCTGCTAACAGCGAATGACCCCAAAGGATTGACCTTGTTCGTTAAGTCCATCGACTTAAAATAGTTTTGAAAAGGGTGGCAGGTTTTGGTGCTTATGATCACATCTTGGCCAAACATTATTATATGATACATATTTTTGTTATATTTCAGTCATCCTGTGAGTTTGTTTACAATATATTACATGGTTATCTTTGTATTGAGTTTGAGTCTTTGTATAAACAGTTTTGTGTATGTGCTTTTTTTTCGGAAATGAAAACAAATAGGATATTAATTTCCACAGCCACAAAGATTAGCCATCTTAAAAAGTTCACAGTAAATGCCACAAATATTTAAAATATGCAGTATTAGCATATATTGCTAATAATGCTAAAGGTTCACACTCTCTGTAAAGCAAATAAAAGTTTCTTTTACTTATAAATAATAAAGGACAGAAGCAAATCAGTATTGGAGGTATCAGGTATAAAAAGTTAAAGAATCCCACATTAATTGACCTCTGATATGAATGTTCCTGTGTGTGGTGGTTCCAGCCCTGACAGAATTTCAGACAATCTCCTACTGATTCCATGGCTGTTCAATGTCTTTTATCTGTATGACCAAAAAGCTTCAATGTCAGTCTGTTTTGTGTGACCACACATTTTATCCTCAGCTTTCCTCCCATGTGCGTCGGTGGCTTTACGTTGATTTTTTTTTTTGTTTGTGTGTGTGTCTGTTTGTTTGTTTGTTTTTGATAGGAGTGGTGGGGCCTCAGCAATGTTGTGGACCAGAGGTGACTATCAGTGTAGTCTAGAAACTAGAGACTTAAACTGTAGCTTCTGAATCAGATCTTCTGTTCAGATTAGCTTAGCCTCTTCATTACTTTTTTAGATTTTCACAAAGAAACTCTGTTACTCCTAGTCTGAGTTTGTGTGAGAATAAATGGGTGACTCTGGTAAACTTTTATAGTTTATTTCAGAAGTCTTAGCTTCTACTCAAACCCTCTCTTGGACAGACTAATCATTATTGTTGCTAGAGCTGTACTGCTTACTTTACCGTCTTCTAGAATTTAACCTCAGTACAGCATGATGTAGTCTAGTGTTTGATAAATAGCTGGTCTAGAAATGTATAGACTAATATAGAGGTCTTAAATATCTATAATCTAGAATTTGTGTACTGTTCGCATCTACCAAGGGGTGCTGAGCAATTGGTTTGATTTTCTGCACACGCTTTATAAGAATATGACAGAGATTTTTTAAATGTCTTTGTTCCAATTACACATGTACTAATGTTTCAGCTACTTGTACATTATTTTTATACATTCAATCACAAATGTAGCTTTCAGGTAAATGGATTTTGCTGTGATGTTTTGTAGCTTATTTACAAAAGCTTGTAAATTTATATTAAATGGAAAACAGTCACCATTAAACAGAAATAGAAAACTGCTAAACAAAAGAAGAAAATGTACATGCAAAAACAAACAAACAAAGTATTTTTGTTTGACTGTCAAAAGAGTGTGTGGGTCAGTGATGCTCTTCTGCATGAACTCTCTGTGTTTTCTCGTTCTCCAGCCATTCTTTCTCCAAACGAAACATGGTTGTGGTGTTCAATGAGTGTTATTCATGTCACCTTGTGATGTTTACAGAAAAGCTGACCCTTCTCTTGTCCAGTACACACAGTCACAGGTGGCCGTGGCAGCTTCTCTGTCTAGTCAAAGTCTTTCCACTTGTATCTCCTAGAAACCTTTAAACATTTCAGGCCCCATCCCTTTATTGTGAACACATACACACTACTGTGTATTTACTTATTAGTTGGTGTAAATAAACAGACAGCTCACTGTTGCTCTGTTCTTCCTTAACATCAATCTGCTTTGCTTTTTATATTTCTCAACAGCTCTATCCTGAGCTCTCTGCATGCATGAATGTATCATCATTCTCGGGCAGTGTAATGTTAACAGAGGGGTGCAATCAGTGTCTATTAGATACACATGCAGATGTTCTCAATAGCCCAGGAATATGAAACCAGAGCTCATGGGATGTGAACAGAGCCCTGAAGGTGTCACGGTTCCCTCAGAAAACTTCTCACGGTCGTTCTTGTGTACAATTCTGGGTGTGTTGGTGTCAGTGTTCCTCTTTCTCCAGAGTTTTTAACTAGACTTTTTTTTTCTCTCAACCTCTTCTAGATTGACCCAAAAGTCGCCTTTCCTCGACGAGCTCAGCCCAAGGTGTGTATATTAACACTTGTTGTTAGCAACACTAACTGCTATTAGCAATATATAATGAACTCTTGGTTGATAGTGTCCTGTTTACCTGATCCCTCTGTCTCCTATTTTTCAGCTGGTGACTCGGACGAAGAAAATATTTGTTGGAGGCCTGTCGGTGAACACTACTATTGAAGATGTAAAACAGTACTTTGACCAGTTTGGGAAGGTAAGTTGACTTTATGGGATAGCATGAAGATAAAAGTGGTCTTTGAATGACGAGGTTTACATTGAAAGAGAAATAAATCTTCTAGAAGGTGTATAGAGTGAAATTAGCAGAAAAGGGAAGCGGGAGAGGAGAGAGAGATGCTGTGAGGAAGAGTTGAGGTAGAGTTTGGGAGTTTGAAGAGCTGAGTTTTGTTTGCTGGGGAAGGTGGGGGAGATTACTTGAATTTGAATTAATCTGATGGAACAGCTGCTCCTACCCTCAGCCCCCCTCCTAGTCTGTTACCACGGTGACCCTGCCCATCTATTGTCCCCAAGTAATTTAGCGGGCAAAGGGTTTTGTGTTTGGGGTGTGTGTTTGTGTGTGTAGGAGAAAAAAGAAGAGAATGTGTGTGTAAGGGGGGTGAATGTTCATAATTAAGTATGACCAAGTAGCGCAACAATTCCTCCTAAAAATTGATGTACTGATGGAATGGGCTGGCTAATATGGGTTTGCACCACACATTAAAATTTTAGTTTGTCAGTGATTTGGGTGCATAACTTTGGTTGAAAAGATTTCAGCATTCTTGAGCCATACTTGAATGTGGAATGCAAAGAGAGAGAGAGAGAGAGAGAGAGAGA
>JBAJNP010005033.1:2150-30633 GCA_036877545.1 Yasuhikotakia modesta
TACTTCCATATCCCCATGTTTCCTGCACACAGGAAGTTCCTGAGGTTTGCTTTCAGGGGCATAGCTTACCAGTATCGGGTGCTTCCATTTGGTCTAGCACTCTAACCCCATACTTTCACAAAAGTTGTGGATGCAGCTCTGACTCTGTTGCAATACCATGGAATCCGTATACAATTGGTTGATTCTAGCTCCTTCAGAGCAGATTGCAGTTCGACATTGAGATGTTGTTCTGCATCATATAAAGCAGTTGGGGTTCAGACTGAACACCGGGAAAAGTGTGCTTTCTCCAGCCAAGAGAACAACTTATCTGGGTGTAATTTGGGACTCTATAATGATGCGGGCACAGTTGTCCCCTGCTTGAGTAGTCTCAATCGTAAACACAGTCAGGAGAGTGAGAGAAGGCCAGTCACACATTGTAAATCAGTTTCAACAATTACTAAGCCTCATGGCAGCCACTCTCAATGTCATTCGATTTGGCTTGCTGCACACGAGGCCCTAAAGTGGTGGCTCAAAACCAAGGGGTTTTCCCCGAGGGGCAATCCTTTCCATCAGATCAAGGTCACGCGGCGATGCCTACGTGCCTTAGATATATGGAAAAAAACCTTGTTTCCTTACAGAGGGCCCAGTACTGGGAGATTGCTGTCGCTGATGTCATCCTAGCGACCAATGCATCCCTTACCGGTTAAGGAGCGGTCATGAGTGGTCGCTTAGCCCTAGGTCTTTGGGAAAGTTGCCAGCTGCCCTGGCACATCAATCTTCTAGAGATGTTGGCAGTGTACCATGCTCTCAGACATTTTCTCCCAGACCTGTTACTCCACCTTGTGCTTGTTCGCACTGACACCACAGTGGTGGTCACTTGCTTCAATCATCAGGGAGGTCTGCGTTTGTGCCCTCGTTTCAAATTAGCACGCCAGATCCTTCCCTGGTCTCAGGGATAGCTGCTCTCTCTCAGAGCAATTCATATACCTGGATGTTACAATGTGGGAGCAGACATCCTATTGAGGCAGGGGCCGAGGCCCGGGGAGTGGAAACTTCACCCAGTTGTGTCCAAGTAGACCTCTTCACCTCTCTCGAGACTGTGCAATGTCCCCTTTGGTTCTCTCTAGCTCATCCAGCTCATCTGGGGCTGGATGCTTTGGCACACACGTGGCTGAGACTACGTCTGTATACCTTCCCCCCGGGAGTTCTGGAAAAGATATGCCTAGATGCGGTAACCATGCTCAAGGTGGCCCTGCTTTGGTCCACTTGAATATGGTTCTCAGATGTGATAGATCTATTAGTCGGGTCTCCATGGGAGATTCCCATCAGGAGAGACCTTCTTTCCCAGGCGGAGGGTTCCATCTTACACCCCTGCCCAGAGCTACGGAAGCTGTGGGTGTGGCTCCTGAGTGTGGCTCCTCTTGAAGCTCTTTGTGCTCCACCTTTAGAGACCTTTGAGGAAATCTTAAGACAGCGTTCCTGTTGGCCATCGCTTCTCTGAGGAGGGATGACCTTCAGGCTCTCTATGTAGTGCCTTCCTTTTTAGACTTTGCGCCCGGTTTGGTCAAAGCCTTTTAATACCTGAGACAAGGTTTTGTCTCTAAAGTACCTTCTACCTTACTACAGCCGGTCGTACTTCAAGCCTTTTGTCCTCCTCCCTTCAGGGAGCATGACCAGGAGAAGCTAAACCATATGTGTGTAGTGTGAGCACTTGACGCTTATGTCCACCGAACTGCCATTTGGGGAAAAACTGACTGTTTTGTTTGCTTTGGGAATAAGCGCGGTCTTTCCGCTACCAAGCAGACTCTAAGTCGTTGGATTTCTGATGCGATTCGCATTGCTTATGAGTCCTCTGTTATCCCCCTCCTAAGGGGACCAAGGCACATTCTACTCGGGGTATGGCGGCCTCTAAGGCCTTCTATGCAGGTGTCCCAATTCAGGACATCTGTGATGCTGTGGGATGGTCCACTCCCTTAACTTTTGTTAGGCATTATGGCCTTGATCCTTAGCCATGTCTGGCTCTTCGGTCCTCTTGCCCTAACTTGTGCAATCTAACACAGAGGGCAGGGGGGGTCACTTCAGTATGGATAGTGGGCATCTCGTTCCCATAGCGTTTCAACGCAGCTCGAGTTCCTGAAAAGGGAACTCCTGAAGGGGAATGTCTCAGGTTACGTATGTAACCCTGGTTCCATGAAGGGAATGAGACGCTGTGTCTCCTGCCATACCTCAGTTCCGCTTGCCTGCGCTCGCTTCATTCAGATCCTAAGCTAACCCTAGCAGCGTTTTGCATGTGTGTTTTATAGTCTCTTGGTCATGCCGTCACATACTGTGTAGATAAACAAGAGGAGAAAAATTAGAGAAGATTACTACATTTCAGGCAGTACAGTTATATTTATTTTACACAGTGTTTTATTTACCAAATGCATACTACGTTTACTCACATATTAGCCTGCACATACATTAGTTATTAACTGACATTTGTAAAGGACAACGCCTCTCAATTTTTTTTTGTCTTTCTCATAGTTTTCTCGATTAGTACTTTTCCACTTGTCAAAACAGAGACTGACTCACTCATTCATCTATTCCCCACTGAGTTTCTGTCCTTGTCCAGCTGTCGTTGAACTGTAGGCTTTTTAATTTAGAATCTAATCTAAAACTCCTGAATTCAGAGTTAATTGCAGCTGTAATGAGAGAGTAACATTTTTCAGAAGAATCTGCAAATGTCTACATTGTTCCTCTCTTAGACCTGATGTCATGCCTCAATTTCAGACCTTTAAATATTCCATCCATAAGTGGTTCTGAATGATCTCATCCAACTTAGTAAGACTAAACAAATTAAATCATGGTCAGGAAATTAATTTGACAAGTAAATATAACACAAAAAGGATTCTTCATATAAAGTTTAGACCACTTTGCACTGAAGTATTGCAATGTAAAAAAAGTATACTATCTTATCTTATTTACGCTCTTATTTATGCCCTATGAATGTGTGTGAGATGCTATACGGCCACAGTAAAATATACCAGATAGTCTGCAGCATCCTTTACAACCTAATATTCTGATATGATCTGTGAGCTGGTAATTTGCCCTTTTTGTTGCTTATGTTTTGGGCAGTTAACAGATTTAAAGGCAACTCACACTAGGGATCAGCAAAAGCAATTTGTAGCAGGGAATGAAAAGAATGTTTCCTCAAACAAGGCTATGAATGGCTGCGCTAACAAATACACAGAATATTTATAATACCTAAACTCAAGCCAGTGGGCAACCACCTTCAGGTCTGGTGTGTTGGGCAGTGCTGTGGCAAATTCCTGGCACAGCTTTATGGGATCTAACTTTAATTCTGACTGCTGCTAAACAACTGACTCTTATGCCACAGTGAACAGGGTGACACAGGTCAATAATAACTCCACCCTGCCCCGCAATGAATGCGTGTGAGTTTGATTAGAGAAACAGGAAAATATAAAATGACATAAACAGATGGTTGGCCTCATGTGGTTAGGCCTGAACTACCTGTCAGTTGCCATGCGTCAATTCACTGATGCAATCAACAAGAACTCCAAGCTATTTCCTTTATAAACCATGATTTCCTGCATTTGACCCTAAATGGACATAGTGGATGTGAAATTCTTCTGTCCACTGTAGACAGCAGCTGTTTCTTAAAGCATCATTGATATTTTATACAAAGGTTTGCAAAATTACTTAGGACCCCACACTGTATATGGACTGAATAAGAAGACATATTCTAGAATATTTTAGTGGGTTAATAAGTTAAAACTGGTAAAAATGTAATAAATCTACCAAGAGGTTATTTGACAATAATCAGACAAATATCTTTTTGTTATGTGGCCTGATCTGACT
Organism: Yasuhikotakia modesta; assembly: GCA_036877545.1. Taxonomy (NCBI): domain Eukaryota; kingdom Metazoa; phylum Chordata; class Actinopteri; order Cypriniformes; family Botiidae; genus Yasuhikotakia; species Yasuhikotakia modesta. Next base: position 5,988 of record JBAJNP010005033.1, read on the forward strand.
TCATACTTCCTGTCTTCCTGCAAACTGTGATCTTCCTGACTACAGCTTTCCCTCTCTGCTCTGTTTGATGAGTTATCCTCAGCGAACCTGTTCGATTACTAGCCTTGCCAGTTTCCGGTGTAACTGCTCTGTATCAGTGTTACCTTTCAGAGACATGAGCAGAGAGGAGAGAATAGGCACAAAGGGGTCTTTCTGTAGCATCCCGCTAGGATGCTCTCTCTGACCTACATGCCTCCCGCCTTCACTGCATTTCTGAGCAATTTCTCAAACCTGCAGAGCCAGACGGAAACATTGAAGAAGTGAGGGAGCATTGTTTTTTGGAAAAGATACATTGGAAAAGGCTCAATGACTCAGTGAGCATCCATCTCTATGACAACTTCTACACTTTAATTAGTTTGCTGCACTGTTTACAACAAGGCTTGTCATTTGACAGAAAAATTGACAGACACTTTCAATGAAAATTTTAAATTGAGGTTTCAGTTTATGCTAAAATAGCAATAACATCAAGCGTAAACAGTGGCTTATAAGTGATCTGTCATATAGGTTTAATGTAGTCATTGCAAATTGGGACAGAACGTTCTTGTTTGATACCTGACAGTTTCATTGGTAGACTCTAAATCATGTAATTGTAAACCAATGACAGTATGAACAACCAACATAGCAAACAGAGTGGTACATTAAAAAGCATGTTTTTGTTACTATTGCAATTAAACACTTTACAGTCTGTAGACTCGTTCAATGCATCTAATTTGTAGTGTTATGCTGGTCACATGCAGTGTTCACATTCAGACTTTTTTAAAATAAAATTGATGGGGGTCAGCAAGTGGTTGCACCAACTCTATCAGCTATAGGAAATTATTAAAGACCTTTCAAAACATATTATGTAAAAAAATATGATATTTACTAAGATATTGACCTGGCCAAGATATTAAACACAATCAATGTCAGTGACAATAAAACATTTTAACACCTCTGAGACATTTGCTTTTATTTGGTTATTGATGGACTAGTTCTGGTCTTTTATTTTGATGTCCAAAAAACAAGCTAATTCAAATCCAGTTGCAAAACAGAAGGGAGGACTCAAAACTCTCATTTCAACTGCTTATCTATCTTTCCCAACACTAACTTTCATGTGTTTCATGTATCTTTCAATGCTACAGTCATACAATGATGTTGTCATTTTCCAGCTATCCCTGCATTATTCTAAGATTTGCATATTTGACGTGACATAATAAACATGTTGGTTCTAACACATACATTATTTTAACTTAGCATGACAAGGATAACAAGTTTCAGTGTGTCTGTTTCTTGTTGTCTGCTGTTACAGAATTTTCATCATCTGGTAAAATGTGCATGACTGATTAGCCTAATGTGCTTGATTTTTCAGTAACTTCTGCAGAATGTCTGACAAATTTTGGCCTATTTTTCTTGCAAAAAATCATCACTGCAACATTAATTTTCAAAACTAAGCAGTTAATGTCACCTGAAGATAAAAAAAAATCTATTTCAAACATTTTTTATTGTTTCAGCAATTTCAATAAGTTAAGAGACTGACCTGGCTGAGTAAAAAATTTGATATCTTTAAGAACTTTTCAGTACATTTTTATCTTGTAATTTACAACAAAACAACTTAAACAGCAGCAACAACAAAAGCGACTCATAAACTCCAGACAGGATTCCTTTAAAATTCTGTGCTTCTTTTGTTGTGCAAAACTACAAGATTTTATTACTTTGGCATCTTTGTTGAAGATGATCAAACTGTTTAAATATAGGTGTCCCTGTAGTTCATGTAAGGATGTAGGTTTGAATCTCAGGAAACACACATACTAATAACAATACTTGTAGTCATGTTGCTTTAGCAACAGTGCCAATAATGTATAATAATTTATAATATTTTCAATAAGCATATTATCAGGCACTACATGGAGAATATGTTAATGTTATTGCATTGCTGCTAACAACTCTCCAATTCTCCAATTTTAATAAAACTAGATTTTACAGTACTTTTGACAAAAAAGTTGTTCTCGGCAACCTAAAATGAAAGATAACTCAGTCAACAAAACTACGTCCTTTGCTTTTCCAGGTGGTGGGATGGCTAACAGTTAAATTATTGCTGCCTTCAAGTCATGTCATAATCATGGTATTTACAAGATTAGCACAGATGAATGCATCCAAAATGTTGTATTATACCAATGGAAAAACAGTCATTTTAATTTGAATTAAGGGCTAATGGGAAAGCTAAACAATATTTTTAAAGAAAGAAAACTTAGAATTGTGAAATTAGTTTAGAATAGTTTGTCTAGGAAATAGTACTAGTACTTGTTTAGCCAGCTTTTATAGGCGTGTGCAACAAAAGTTATATTACCTAACATTTTGGTCATGTAATACTAAATAAAACTGATTCTAGTACGCATTTTTTTAAAAGTGTTTTTGTCTTTATCAGGTATAGCAGATATTGCTATAACATATATTCATATCAAATTTATATAAATGTATATGTTACAATAATTTTCAAACTTATAAGAGGGAACTTCCCAGGAAGATTTTAAGGGAGCAATTATGAATGAGTGCTAAGGCTAAACACTGTAAGAAAACAGTTTACTGACCTCATCTGATATGTGGCCAGAGTTGGAATTACAGCCAAATCTTTTAAGAAGGTTTTTTTGTCTGCCTGAGTGTTTGTATGTGTGCAATGGCCTTTTGTAAATTTCTGTAGAACAGCATTTTTTCTATCTCTATTGACAGTAGAGAGGACAGCAAATAAAAACAGTTACACATATACACATAAACCAGCATGAACAAACCACACAGATGACACTGCACAACCAAGGCTAATATTTCTAGTATGAAAAAAAAACACGCAAACAAAAATATAAATCCAGCCTAAGTAGGCCAACCTAAAGATGCTGGTTCTAGCATTTTTAAGCTAGTACAGTCTGACCAGATGACAGGTACTCAAAGCCCCTCTTCAATTAGAGAAACAGACTGAGTCTGACCAGGTAACTACTTTGGGCTGATTTTAGATGTGTTTTCAGCAGGGTGTGTGGGCGTCTATGGGTCTACAAAGGACACAGCAATGTAACGTGTGCCGTTGGTGGTAGGTAGTCCTTCATGAAGGTGGGTCAGTCTACCTGGATGCATAAAACTCCAGCCTTTTCTAGGAGACTCTATGGAACAATTATATCTGTGAAATCGACACCCTCCACCCTAAAACAGAAGAAAATTAATAAGTTTAATGTGGCAATTTAAAAATAACATTTGCAAAGTCGTATTTAGAACTTTAGGGTTCCCTTTCAGGAACTTGAGCTGCGTCGAAACGCTATGGGAACGCTACCAATCTGGAATTTTTGTTTCAGGACTGTACCAACTTTCGTACCCTTTGGTTGAACGTTTCCTCCGCGGTGCGCGGAGACCTGGCCGTAGTATTTCAAGCTTTATGTGCTCCTTCTTTTAAGCCTATCTCTCAGATCTCTGATCTACATTTATCGGCCAGAGTGGCCTTCCTTCTATCTCCCATAGCGTTCCCATAGCATTTCAACGCAGCGTCTTGTTCCCTTCAGGAAACCAGGGTTACATACGTAACCTGAGACGTTTGCTGCATTTTTCATTATTGTATTGCTATACCATATCATATACTTAAACATTAATTTTACTGTTGTATTATTTTAAGTTTACTGTTGTAGGACCAGTACAACAGGAGCTTACCTGGAAGTCAATGCCTTTGTTGTTAAGAGCAACATTAATAGTAAATGTTGAGGAATCATGATGTGGTCTCAGATAGGCTTGTCTGGTTGGAGTGTACTTCACCACAAAGTTCATAATAGCATAGCCCTGACAAATGAAACAAAACAAAATCTGAACATTCAAAGTAGCTGACAGCCCTGTAAAGATCACTTGTCAATGGAATTCTTCACTCATGTGGGTAAACAGTATACTTTCTAAAGACATGACCCCAGAAGAACTGATTCATGGTGCCAAGTTTCAATAACATTCAATACTATTCAGTATTCAGACAATACTTCCCCAATTAATACCACTCAACTACTTCTAACACTTCTTTTTCTTTTCTTCTTTTCATCTATACCTCTCTCTACTCTCTATTTTAAAAAAAGGGTGGTGGGGGGGCGGACAACAGCACTTGTTTGTTACTCTATACTAGTCTAGGGAAAATGGCACCATGCATATAAAGTCAAAGTCAAGTCAAAGTCTGCTTTATTTTGTCAAATCTGCCATATGTACAGTACATACATACAGATAATTGAAATTCTGTTACTCTCAGACCCCAGATACATACAGGTAGACAAGATTAAGCGACAAGAAGTACAAACAACGGTTATTTACAAAATAAAGTGACTTTAGAGATTAAACTGGCTTTGGCAGATGGTAGTGCAAAACAGTTCAATGGCAGAGTACAGTGCAAAACAGTTAAATAATCAATGCAATTTTATCGTGTAGTGCAAGAGCTTAATAGTCTGTGTGTGTTGAGACTAATGCTCAGAGAGTCAGTGTGAATGAGGTAGATGGATGAGGTAGTGGACCGGGGGGGTGAGGGGTTTCAGAGGTGTGTGGAATATGAGGGGAGAGGGGGCAGAGTCGGGAGGGAGTTCAGCATCCTGACAGCCTGGTGGATGAAGCTGTCCTTCAGTGAAGAGGAAGAGGCTGTGTGATGGGTGGGGTCACCAGCCAATGCTGAGGGCTTTTGGGTGAGTCGGGTGTTGTAGATGTCCTGGAGGGAGGGGAGAGAGACACCAGCGATCTTCTCAGCTGCTCTCACTATGCGTTGAAGTGACTTCCGGCAGGACGCATTGTAGGCGCCGTACCACACAGTGATGCAACTGGTCAGGATGCTCTCAATGGTGCCTCTGTAGAAGGTGCACATGATGGGAGCTGGGACTCTGGCTCTTCTCAGTTTGCGGAGGAAGTAGAGTCGCTGCTGTGCTTTCTTAGTCAGTGCTGTGTTGCTGCCGACCCGTACTGCCTGCGGTCTCCCGGTCAGGAAGTCCAACAGCCAGTTGCACAGCGATGTGTTAGTCCCAGCTGAAACAGTTTCTGAGGAAGCTGTTGAGGGATGATAGTGTTGAATGCTGAACTGAAGTCTATGAACAGCATTCTGACATAAGAGTCTTTTTTTTCCAGATGTGTGAGTGCTGGGTGGAGGGCAGTGGTGATGGCATCATCAGTCGAACGGTGTGACCAATATGCAAACTGGTAGGGGTCCAGGAAGGGGGGGAGGACAGGCTTGATGTGGTGCATGACTAGCCGCTCAAAGCACTTCATAATGATGGGGGTAAGTGCGACTGGGTGGTAGTCGTTGAGGCAGGATGGGGATGATTTCTTTGGGACTGGAATGATAGTGGTTGCTTTGAAGCACGTGGGGACAACAGCCTGACTCAGTGAGATGTTGAAGATGTCTGTCACTGAAGTGATGGGCTAGCATAGCCACCTCTAGCATAGCCACCACCCTCACTATCTGTACCTTAATAATATATATCTTTGTTTATTTAACTGTACCTTAACTGAAGCGATGGGCTAGCATAGCCACCTCTAGCATAGCCACCACCCTCACTATCTGTACCTTAATAATATATATCTTAGTTTATTTAACTGTACCTTAACTGTACCCTATCTGTACCTTAATAACATATGTTTGTTACGTATGTTATTTTTTCAGGTGCACTATTATATGTTTATTGATGTGTTCTGTCTTTTTCTTTTTAAATCTGTTTATTTTAAAGTTCTCATTTCAAGTTTACTTTAAACATCTACTGCTTTTTTGCTTATGTTTGTACAGCTGCTTTGTGACAATGTACCATTGTGAAAAGCGCTCTATAAATAAATTGAACTTGAACTTGAGCATGTCTGTGAAGACATCAGTGAGTTCTGCTGCACAGTCTCTCAGTACACGTCCAGGAATGTTGTCAGGACCCAGAACTTTTCGTGTGTTGATCCTGCTGAGAGATCTTCTCACGCTGTCAGTGGATAGTGTCAACCTCTGGTCGTCGAGAAGAGGTGGGGTCTTCTGTGCAGTGGTGTTGTTGTGTGCTTCAAAGCGAGCGAAGAAGGTGTTCAGCTCGTTCAGCAGGGGGGTGGTGCCGTCACAGGTCCGTGGAGGAGGCTTGTAATCCGTGAGGGTCTGAATCCCCTGCCACAGGCTCCTAGTGTCTCTGCTGTCACTGAAGCGATGGGCTAACCTCCTTGAGTACTGTCTCTTGGCTTTTCTGATGCCGCTTGACAGGTTGGCCCTAGCTGTCCTCAGGCCCACCTCATCTCCAGCTCTGAAGGCAGGATTGTGAGCATTCAGATGACTGTAGACTTCCCCTGTCAGCCACGGTTTTTGGTTAGGCCGGACGGTGATGGTCTTTGTGACTGTTACATCCTCAATGCATTTGGTGATGTAAGCAGTGACCGTCTTTGAGTACTCCTGGAGGTCTGTGGTGTTATTGTATGTAGCAACATGTCCCAGTCAGTGGTGTCTAAGCAGTCTTGAAGTGCCTCTGATGACCCTTCTGGCCAAACTTTAATTTGTTTTTGAACCGGTTTGGTGACTTTGACGAGCGGTCTGTATGCTGGCATTAGCATAACAGTGATGTGGTCTGAAGCACCAAAGTGGGGGAGGGGAAGCACTTTGTAAGCTCCTCTCTGTGTGGTGTAAACAAAGTCCAGGATGTTGTTTCCACGTGTTGGAAAGTCTATGTGTTGATGAATTTTTGAAAACACACTCTTTAGTTCCGAATGATTGAAATCCCCGGCCAAGATGAGAAAAGCATCTGGGTGGGTTGTCTGCTGCTCACTGATGTGCTGATAAAATTCATTCAGTGCCTCACTCCTGTTGTTATTGTTGGAGTTGGGGGGGATGTATACCGCAATAAGTATTATGGCTGTATATTCCCCCGGCAGATAGAACGGCTGACACTTAATAATCATAAACTCCACCAGCGGTGAGCAGTGTTTGCAGACCACAACAGCATCACGGCAACACGCATCATTGGTGTAAACACAAAGTCCGCCAGAGCGTTCAGACAGAGCGTTCATCCAGTGATTAAAAAGCCGTCCAAATGAACAAGGGAGTGAGATATAAAGAGAGACTTGACTCATTCCATGATTCAGCTTAACCAAAGACCTCATCTGAAGGTTGTGGAAGTGTTGTAGTTGGCTGCTGTGTAACTCCTTGTGGCTAACAAATTAAATGAGTCTGGATGAGGAAAATGATTTTTAAAATCAAAAATCTTTCAGTAAGGTTTCAACTGGTAAATTCTGAAGATTCGGAAGACCAGAATATAAAGATCAAATGAAATCAGTGGAATGGCCAATAAAATAACACCTTAATGTGAAATAGCTATTTTGGTTAGCTACTTTTTGTGCATTTAAAAAAGAGATTCCAAAATGGCATGATAAAAGCTGAATATCCACTATGATTTTTTTTTTACCATTGTAACATCTTGCTCTACACCACCTCGCCAGCAGAGGGAACCCTCGCCGTGCCTGTGTACTGATTTGGATTGCTTGCTGCCTGCCCCGACCCTTACCTGCCCACTGTTTATGTCTTTGCCTTGTGTTTTGGACTTGATAATAAAACCGCTTATGGATTCTAATAGTTCTGCCTCAGCGTCGTTACAGAATACTTCGCCTGTACCGAATCCAGCGGAGATCGCACGGATTGCAGGCAGTAATACAGCATCAAGAGGAACAACTCAAGCGTTGCCAGGAACAACTCGCGAAGATGCTAGCAACCTGCGATCAAGTTGCTCACCATGTGCGCTACTCGCATATGCTCCCCCACCATTTGTGAAATTCGCAGACCCAGATAAGTTTACTGGCGCACCTGAGAATGTTCGCAGCTTCATCAGGCAAGTAGAGAACTACATTTCTAATCATGTTGAGGCTTTCTCCACGGATGATAAACGCTGTTCCTACTTGTTTTCATTGCTAAGTGGTAAGGCTTCTGAATGGGCTTCTGCGGTTTGGGAGACGGATTACAAATTACGTTCTGACTTCGGCTACTTTGTTAAGCAATTGCAAGAAGTCTTTGAATATCCTGCGGGGGGCCAGGATATTTCCACAGAATTGCTCATTTTAAAACAAGGGAACCGATCGGCTGCAGAGCACGCTTTTCAGTTCCGCACACTAGCTGCTCAGAGCGGATGGAACGATACGGCATTGCGCGCTGTTTACATTAGAAGCTTAACTCTTACACTCCAAGCAGAAATGGCTTGTAAAGGGGAACATCTAAATTTGAATGATTTCATCACCTTGTCTATCCACAATGACAATCTGCTCCGCAATACCCCAAAAAGCTCTCGTCATCTACCTGTGCAATCATTTTCCTCCAGTCTTGCTGCCAGCAGTGCCACACCGAACCCATGCAAATTGAATTTTCTAGACCCACTTCACAGGAACATATGCGCCGTCAACAGCAGGGACTGTGCTTTTACTGCGGCGAAAAGGGACATCGCTGCCAAACGTGCCCAAACAAACCAGGTCCTGCCTCCTCCGTGGTGAGTTCAGAGAAGTGAGTTAATCAATGTCTGTTGCTCAATGTACTACTCACTCACAAAACTGTTATGTTCTCATCTTCAGCATTCATCGACTCTGGCTCTGCGTTGAACATAATACATGAAGGACTGGTTACTAAATATAAAATCCCCACCTTGCCATGCTCCCCTCCAATCCAAGTACAGGCTGTTAATGGTGCGCCACTTTGCGCAGGCGTTTACAAACAGACCATACCCATTTCCATGCAGATAGGTATCTTTCACCAAGAAGAAATTTCATTCTATGTAATAGATTCAAGTCATTCTGAGTTACCCATGGTTAATGTTACACGACCCAGTTCTATCCTGGTCTAATCAAGAACTCATTTCATGGTCTACTAGCTGTTTGAGGAATTGTTTCCACATCCCCCTTCCCAAGGCTATATGTGGCATTACTGAAACTGTGACTTATGCTAACCTTAACATTCCTCCCAGTTATTACATGTTCGAGGAAGTTTTCAGCAAAGAAAGGGCAGCTGAACTACCCCCTCATCGGCCATGGGACTGCTCTATTGATCTCCTTCCTAACGCCATGCCTCCAAGGAGTAAGGTCTATCCTCTGTCACAACCAGAAAATCAGGCTATGGAGGAGTACATCGAGGAGGCCCTTAATGCAGGTTTTATTCGACCATCCACATCACCAGCTGCTGCTGGTTTCTTTTTCGTAGAAAAGAAGGATGGAGGCCTGAGGCCATGTATTGACTATCGTGGCCTCAACAATGTAACAGTAAAATTCCAGTATCCTTTATCTCTGGTTCCCTCAGCTCTTGAAATGTTATGTGAGGCAAGGATTTATACCAAGCTGGATTTGCGAAACGCATACAATCTGATTCGTATTAAGGCAGGAGATGAGTGGAAAACCGCATTCTTGACATCTAGTGGTCACTATGAGTATCTCGTCATGCCCTTTGGTCTAGCCAACGCCCCAGCAGTTTTCCAATAATTCATTCACAAAATTTTTAAGGATCTGCTTAATGTCTGTGTAATCGCCTACAATGATGACATCTTGATTTTTTCTAAAGATGAAGATGAACATAAGAATCATGTCCAAACGGTTTTGTCTCGCTTGTTACAGCATCAACGTTATTTCAAGGCAGAGAAGTGTGAATTTCATGTGAAGCAAACCACTTTCTTGGGCTACATCATCAGTCATCGAGGAGTGGAGATGGATGGTAGCAAGGTACAAGCAGTCACGGTAGGCCCCAACCCACGAGTATCAAGGAACTGCAGAGATTATTGGGGTTTGCAAATTTTTACAGGTGTTTCATTCGAAATTTTAGTCTGGTAGCATCTCCATTAACCTCATTATTGAAGGGCAAGCCTACGAAATTAGTATGGAACCTTGAGGCGGAGCAGGCATTTGCTGACCTTAAGCAAAGATTTACCACAGCCCCTTTGCTAAAACACCCAGATCCCAAATTACGATGTGGGCAACAAAGAGCTGCTGGTGATGAAGGAGGCTATATCTGAGTGGAGGCACTGGCTGGAGGGAGCAAAACACCCATTCCTGGTGATCACAGATCACAAAAATTTGGAGTACATCAAAGGGGCAAAACGTCTAAACCCACGTCAACCAAGGTGGGCCTTGTTCTTTACTCGATTCAACTTCACAGTCACATATCGTCCGGGCAGCAAGAATGGGAAAGCCCTGTCTCGTCGTCATGACCCCCTAACTGAGCAAACCGGTCCAGAACTCATCCTCCCACCTTCAGTCATCTTGGCCCCCATATCCTGGGATCTAATGGACGAAATCTGCCGAGCACAGGTACTTGAACCCACTCCTGAGAATTGTCCTAACGATAAGGTTTTTGTCCCCACAGAACTAAGATGGAGAGTTCTACAATGGGTTCACACTTCATTAAGTTCTGGACATCCTGGCATTACCCGCACCTCTCAACTAACTCAAAACTCCTTCTGGTGGCCCACTCTTGTCTATGACCTAGAGGATTACGTCAAAGCCTGTCAGATCTGCGCCATGTCTAAAACACCCAGGAATCTCCCTGCCGGTCTCCTCAAACCTCTACCTGTACCACAACGCCCATGGACACACTTGTCCATAGACTTTGTCACAGATCTGGCCCTCAGAGGGCCACACCACGATACTGGTAATTATAGATTGTGTTTTCTAAGGCCTGTAAGTTAATCCCCATGACACGTCTCCCAACAGCAATGGAAACCGCCAAGGCTATGTTCCATAACATCTTCCAGAACTATGGTATCCCTGAGGACATCGTGACTGATCGAGGAACCCAATTCACCTCGCAGGTTTGGAAGGCTTTTTGTAAACAATTGGATATTAATGTAAATCTCACGTCTGGTTATCACCCCCAATCCAATGGTCAGGTAGAGCATCTGAATCAAGAGATTGGCCGGTACCTGAGGAGCTACTGCAGTACAGAGCAGAACCGCTGGTTAGAGTTCCTGCCTTGGGCGGAATATGCCCAAAACTCTCTAACCTATTCATCTACTGGTCTAACCCCCTTTCAGTGTGTACTAGGCTATGTGTACTACCCCCATGTTCCCATGGTCGGGAGAACCCTCCTCAGTCCCCGCAATCGACGACTGGATGAGAAGAAGCGAAAGGGTTTGGGACTGTGCCCATGTCTGGTTACAACGAGCTACCCGAACCCAAGAGATCAATGCTAATCGCAGACGCCGTCCCCATCCCAATTATCAACCTAGTCAGAGGGTCTGGCTCTCCACGAGGGACCTCAAGCTACGGCTACCCAGTAAGAAGCTTAGCCCCAGGTATGTTGGGCCGTTTAAAATTATAAGACAAATCAATGAAGTTACTTACCAGTTAGAGCTCCCTACTTATTATAGAATCTCTCCATCTTTTCATGTTTCTTTGCTCAAACCGGTCCCCTGGGAGGCTGGCCCCCTGGGGGATGTGCAGGATCCACCGCCACCTTTGGATATTGATGGTAATCCCGCATACAGGGTGAGCATGCTGCTAGATTCCCACCGGAGAGGGGGCTGCCTCCAGTATTTGGTGGACTGGGAGGGTTACGGCCCAGAGGAGAGATCCTGGGTAGCCGCCCAAGACATCCTGGATCCTGCCCTGATTGAGGAGTTTCATCGAGCCAGACCCAATCAACCAGCACCCAGACCTCGGGGACGGCCTCGTAGAGCTCCAGGAGTCGCTCCTAGAGGGAGGAGTTCTGTAACATCTTGCTCTACACCACCACGCCAGCAGAGGGAACCCTCACCAGAATATTGAGCTCACACTCCCTCTGCGCACCTGGATCAGTGGACTATTTAAGGACTTGTGTTTCCGTTTGCACTTTGCGAAGTATTGCCAGTTTCCACGGATCTGCCTTACCAAGCCTTATTTACTCTGATTGCCTGTTAGTGTATGACCTGATGTTTATCGTTTTGCCCGTTTTGGATTGCCCTGTTTGGATTAGTTGCATTCTGGTTTTGACCCTGCTTGCTTACCATGCTTACCATACCATAGTTTGCTGCCTGCTCTGACCCGTGCCTGTGTACTGGTTTGGATTGCTTGCTGCCTGCCCCGACCCTTGCCTGCCCACTGTTTATGTCTTTGCCTTGTGTTTTGGACTTGATAATAAAACCGCTTATGGATTCTAACAGTTCTGCCTCAGCGTCGTTACAACCATATGTTTTCCAACATTATGGAAATACATATTCTAAATTATCATCCATCTCTGTGGCAGCAGTAGACTGATTTTCGGTTTTTTATTTTTTATTTATCATTTTATTAAATAATTACATGCACAGCCTTAAGTATACAAACTGTGTGGCGTCATTACAGTAGAACATAAAAAGAGCATAAATAAGAGAAAATAAATAAGGCTTATAAAATCGTTATGGTCCAAAAATTGTTTTTGGGGTAAAATTTGACCCTTACATGTTTTTGACAGGCATGAGATTAACACAAGATTAAACAAGACACAACCAGCTGATAATGGTCCAAGTCAAAGAGAAACACTCACCTTGGTGTAATAGCCAGAGAAGACCTTAAGAGTAACAGGGGAGATGAATTCTCTGATAAAGTGCAGCCACTCATTATTAAAATCGATCTGTTTCATATGTATGTCATCAGTTGGGACACTCTCATAGCCTCCAGTGATTCGCTTGTCCTAAGGATATGAATAACATATAGCCAATGATAAATTCCAAATGGTAAATAACTGGCAGTATAATGTTCACAAAAGTTTAGTAATTTCCTCTGAAAATAGCCCAGGTTATTTTAAACACCCTTATGTCTTATTGTTGAGTGAGTGAGCTGAGTGAGTGAGCTGATGTGGAAGTAAATAATGATAATGTTTAAATTGTTGAATTGTTCTTTTCAGTTTTTTTTTTTGGATGTGCAGACTAAAGCCGTTAGGTGTATCTAACCTCATGTTTTCCACCAGACCATGACCCATAGTTTTCCATTTCCTCCACCAGCTCATCACAAGCCTTCTCTGACAGCACAGGGAACCAGAAAACATCTGGGCATGGCTGCAGAAACACAAACAGGTGCACAAACATTGTGAATAATCACTCATATAAACAGCAGTGAAATCTTTCAAAGAACAAATGCTATTTTCTTAAAGAGGAAAACAAATGTTCTTTGCTCTTTTGATATATATTATATACCTGCTCCAAAAGATTTTCAGTGAAAATTTGTGTATAGTTGGGGTGTATGTATTTCTCTCTCCAGTCCTGTAAAAAAACAAGGGGATTAATACATAGCTGTATTTATCCATTCCCTAGTGTGCACGCCAAACAGTCCTCAGCCCCTCTGCACTTATTCAACAGATGGACTGAAACCAGGCCAGATGGAGGTCAAAACACACTTATGTTTACTTTTAGAGCACTTCACTTCATTATCGATGACTACATCACTGGATTACGATACCTTGTTGCTTTCCTACCAAACACTTTACAGTATAAAATTTGGCCATGCTGTTACTAACCAATGAGTTTTCCAAAATTTGCCATAAGTCATTGTTGTAATGAGATGTGTTGTAGTTGGCAGTTGAAATAAGCCTTCCGAACTCATGTTGATTTGTAACATACATGAAAACTCCCTGTGGTGGACAAAAAAAAATAACATTAGATCTCATCCATTTTAAAAGAAAAATTTCCAATAATTCAAAGAAAATTAAAATGATTTTTGATTATTTTGTATCAGGTGTGTTTAGGAAAAAAAATAAGTAAGGACAGATATTGAGGAGGACTGTGAGTGGGAACAGAATGGGAACAAAGGAAGATTTTGGGAATAGATTTCCAGGAATTCCAGGAATCACTATTCCCTTTTACTATTCTAGAAGCAGGGACAAGGGTAGAGATCCAGACTTAGTCTCAGTCTAGGCTTTTCCAAAACACGTCTTGCGCCAAACAAAGTTTTGCAAGTTTGGGCAAAAGTGATTTTTCAGTGTAAAAACTTGATACATTTGTGCCAAGGCTGAGATAAGTGAAGGAGCTTGTGAAGGTAAGTTTCATGTTACTAAGCTTGCTGTATTGAGGGGATTGCTTCTGGACATTGATGATGCTGCAGGATATAGTCATCACTAATACATGAGACCTTTATTACTGCCTTCATACTGCCACCTCCAAACCCAAGGTGCAGGATTTTATGGTTCTACATATTATGGTGCCTTATCTCCAGGTAAAGCCCTTATCAGAAAGCAGCTGTATCTTATAAAATGCAAAACAGTGGTATCACTTTTCCAAAGGGTTGGGCTTGTTTCCTGAACACACATCTGTCTAACAAGATGAATAGAATAAAGAATAGAATAAATAAAACAAGAGGAACCTTTGGGGGTCTGAGCATATGGAATGATTCCGGAGAAGGAGATTCTCTTTCTCTGTGTAACGTCTAAAACGTAAAAGGAAAAGCACCATGTAAATTATTTAATGAGAAAAATAAAAATAAATAAATAAACAAAAAAGCTTTAGGAAAGAAACGGACCTTCCACATATATAAAACTTTTCCAGGATAGTGCTTGTGAAATGCTTGTGCAGCAAAAATTCTTTATTGAGTTTTTTAGCTCGACAATTTTCTGGTCAGAAAAGAGCTTATGCAAAGCTTTAAGATGTCCTCTGCAGTTATTAGTAGATATTGAACATGCTTTTCAGTTGGACAAAAAGCATATTTATTAGTGGGGTCGGTAGTTGGTTAAATGCCTAGAAAGAAACCAAACATCCCAATTCCAAGTATAAAGTCATATGATAGAGGTAACAGGGAGGAAGATAAAGGAGTATTACGGGGAAGAGAAAACAGAAGATGCATCACAGCTGCCAGATAATACAGGAACCATGCTTTCAACATAACAGCACAGTGATATACTTTGAATACTTGCCAGTTACATCATGGTCACAGAGCAGCAAGATTTTAAAAGCATTGAGAAACCAGACATTTTTACAGTAATGTCACAAACTAATATAAAATAACATAGCTGTTTTACATTAGGCACACATAACTCTACATTAAATATGCATAAGAATTCTAATATTGATAAACATTATTTAAAAAATATGTTGTAATACTAAAACAGAAAATCATAATATAATTGATATTATTATAATGTTAACATAAAAATCTACTATTATTTTACACAGGTAAACATTCTAAATATCTAATTTTTGCTAATAGATAAAATCTTTACTGTCATTGTACAGCTCTCAGTTTCAGTAGTCATACCAGCTCTCTAGCATTCCTGCACATGGCCATGTCAGGGTCCAGCCTCTCCAAGACAAAGACATTACTTTCTCTGAGCTCGTTCCTCAGAGTCTGACCCTTTATGAGGTAGATGTGGGCCATGAAAGGGATATTCCACACGCCACTGCTAACACAAGAGAAAAGTTTAGGTCATGACATTACATGATTCTTAAAATGTGCTTGCAAGGATCATTTATATTTACAATACAACAGAATAGATCCTCCATGTGAAAATAGAAAAGCTGAACATTTTGTTTGTCTAAAGTATGTTTTAAGATAACCAGCAAATACATTATCAGTGACAGTTTAAATGTTTTTAATCGCTACACATACAATAAAATGCAATACAATGATTTACTTTATCAAACCACATTACACCTAAAAATAGTTTTTTTGCTGCTAGGTCAATTTTGTTAATTAACGTTATTTAATGCAAATTTACAAAAATTACTTTTTTTGCTAGAAAATGTTTCTTTAAATATTATTTAAGATTTTTACTGTTTTGAAAATGGATCTGATAAACAGCCTCCAGACAGACTCCAGCCCATTGCGTAGTGAAACTAAAATGTTCATATTCAGCTTAAGCATTAATAAAACACTGGATTTGATTCAGTCAAAAATAAATTATTTAGATATTCCTGCATCAGTTCCAAGAAACCCACACTCGCTTTCCTTGGACAATATCAATGTAGTCTTCTGATCTCGCATAATATCCATCCAGACTCAGGGCTCCCCAGAAATTGGACCACAGTTTTCCATGACGGGTGACAAGTGGTCCAATTATTTTTCTGAGGGGAAAAATTATTAAGAAAATGTTTAATGGCATAAAAATCAACAAGTATTTGCATCTTCTGACTGTCAGGCCAATAAAAGTAAAGACAGTTAGTAAAGATTGTTTCTTGGTGTTGAGAAGCAATTAAATAGCTTGATGTTCAGATGCCCACAAAACAGGTGCAGATTTGGTTTTCACTGTCTCTTACACAATTACACTTAACACTTAAGTACATTACTTAAAAAGTAAGAAGTGTAGAGTATAAGTACCCCATTGAGATGATTCTTCTAAGCATATTTTCTTGTGTTAGGTTGTGAAGAGGCATTGTTTAATTTATATGATGCTCCTGAAGTCACATAGCTAGGCAGTTCAACTTTACTGTGAGCCAAAACTATACAAGCATACAGAGTATCACATAACTGAGGTAAACATGTAATTCACATTAAAGGAAATTACAGTGTTGGTCAACAATGTGAAAGCAAGAAAGTGAAATTCCACATGTCCACAGTTATTATTTTACACCACAGCCCTAAGGTCAAAGGAGAGATTTCCCAAGGTTTCTTTAAATATCTGGGACAGGCTTTCTTTTTAGTCATGCAAGAGAGTGCTAAACTTTGTCACATGCTCAATGTTGCTAAGTTAAGTTTGTTTATTGTAGGAATTCATGCAATATGCCACTTACTCTATGCACCATGGAAAAACAGAAAGCTGCCTGTGTGTTTTTTAGTCTGCTGTGATATTTCTCTGGTTCGTGTTTGATGGACACCAATGCATCACTTCAAACAAACAGTTATTGTGGAAAATTTTAGGGTACTAAAATAATCACCAAAAAAGTAAGCTTACCTGTTTTGCTCAATGAGAATTTTAAGAGTCTGTCGGTTGGTGATCATTACATCTGCATCAATGCTGAAGTAGTAATCACATAAAGTATCTTTCCGGCACAAATCCCTGTGTGACAAAGAAAAAATAAGCGCTCTTTAACCTTCTGATTGTTTCTCATAGACAGAAATAAAATAAACTAAGAGCAACTTTGAAAAGTCTCAAAAGTCTATTGGAGAAACAGCCCTTAATAATCACACATGTACTCCTCCTACAGTTTCAAAAGTGATCTCAGCTGTGTCTCAGGCAAAGTTAACAATGGAAGTACCAGTGGTGTTTTGTTTCAGTCTTATGAGCAATGAAAGAGCAAACTCTTTTAAGCAATAAAAAAAAATCTTAAGTTACCATGCTCAACAAATTTGTACATCATCTAAATATTCTTAGAATTCTTCACCCTAAAACACAGTGACAGGTGTCTGGATGTTAGAAAAATCTTGTAACGTCTGCTGCTTTTCTAAACCATTATTTTGGGCCTTGTAATTAAGACAAACAACTTGAATGAGTTCACCATGCCAACAGCCACTGTCAAACAGAGACATGAAGTAAACTGGAAAGAGCACAGCTAGCAAGAGTGCATTTTAAAGTTTAGTATAAGTTTAAAACTGTTCACATTTTTTGAAAACAATGTGAGTGAAGATGTGGGTGGTAGCAATACTGGCCTGAATAGTTACTGCTTAGGTCTAAGCAGTTTCTAGGTAGTTGATATGCTCCCAAATCCTAATAATATTGTCATTCTTAGATAGGATGTGGGCCCTTCTTATCATGTAAGTTTATAGGATTTTATCACTTGCTTAGAATTAACAGTGTGCTTTAATAGTACAGTATTATTTGTGTTAAAAGCATAATTGAGTAGAACAAGACGTCCTGTGAAGTTAAATACTTGTTTGTTAAAATCTCTTTCTCCAATGCATAAGCAATGTTAACAATGATGCATACTTGTGTTATCCAGTGGAATTAAGGAAAGTAATGTATGCATTATTTGTTATCACTTGGTTTGATAGTTCAGAGATAATGCAATGACAGATAATGCAATGACAGATTTGTTTTAGGGACATGAGAGAAGATTAATTGTTTTGATGATGTGCAAAGAATCTTGACAACAACATTTTGGACATTGTTACACTAACAAATGAAAGAGTTTGCAGGATATTCTTCTGTATACAATATAATAGGATAGGCAGTTTGAATGCTTTGTGGTAAGTATGGTGTTGTTTTTTTAATTTATAAGGACTTGATAAAGAGTATTGGCATGTGGCAGAAGTTAGCTTTAATCTTTGATGACAAGTTAGAGTCAATGTTGCATTGTAATTTATTACGTTATTTACATATTTCAAAGAGCCACTCTAAAATTAAGGCAACGCTTACATGCCCATGTTCCGTGCTTCTCCTTGACTTAAATCTTCCTCAGGTCCAACAACCTTAAAACTGTGGAATATATCCTTGTTCTCTTCCCAGAATCGCTTTATGTGCTTCTCATGGTAAACCTCCTGAAGAACATGGAACAAGAACAACCATTAACAGCTTGAATTCCAACAGGTAAAATATTTTTTTTCGCTTTCTCAACCACTCACACTGTTATGAATAAAGACATCCAGTTTATCTTTGGGATACTCTAAAGTCAGGATCCTCTGGAGGAACTCTGGCAGGAATGGGGTTGGCTGTTCAATATATACACCAACAGACACTTGTGGTAACTCCTGTTAAGATAAAGAAAAAATGTATCATTCCAATTTACTTTTTCATGCTTTTACTAGGTTACAGAATGACCAAAAATACTAAAATAATCACTAAATAATTTTAGTAAATAATTTTAGTATTTTAAAATCTTATCACAGTTTCAGTCATTTTAATTTTAGGAAATGCCAGTGGATTCCATACTTTATACTTTGTGTTTATACAAATCAAGAGTACTTAAGAGTACTTTAATTTGGCTTTTTTTTGTATGCAGAACATTATGGCGAAAAACTCTTATTCTTCACTTGTACAATTAAATAATATAGACAGGCCAGCTTAATGATAGCTGTGCAAATATACAGTATGTACCAGAGTATAAAAGCTAGCAAAATCTCTACTGGTTGACCATAACTTTTCCAGAGCAGTGAGCTCTGCAGGAGGTCTAACAGAAAGTAAAGGTTTCTCTCCCATGACATTGAGCTTAAGGTTACACGGATCACCAACACCAACACTTTTGTGGTTCTTGACCAGTGTACACTGCTCACTAGATGAAACAAGGCTTAAGTGGCACCATGTAATTTTCCAGTTCTGACCCTGGCTCTGTGTTTCTGAAGGGTGTGTCAAAGTATTGAGCCAGATGACTGTAAATTGTTACTGACAGAGGAACAGGGACTAAACAGGAGACACAGAGAATTTTGCAAACTCTAGACCATATAGTTTCCTTTAAATGGTGTCTTTTTAAACTCAGCATAAGAAGTGTGAGAATCTGAACCCTTGTCCACTCCTCAACAACAACCTCAATACCACAAAGTAGCTGAAGGTATAACTCAGGCACTGCCTCGCCCTGACAAACAACTTTACAACTTTAGGAACTGGCTGAACCTCAACTCATCACTCTTTTTTAAATAGTTTCTAGCAATAAACCAAACATGTCTGGTCTTCCTGGATGAGTTGGAGACATTGTTGAGATTGTCATAAAACTGGAGAATTAACAGAAATGTCTGAGAAGAAAGCTACAAGTAAAATTTTTGTTTGCTTGTTATTTAACCTCATTATCATTTAGGGGAAAAGGTGAACAATCCCTAAATATAACATTGCAATGCTGAACTTGTACCCCATCATTTCTGCAGTAGACATGACTCATGATCAACAAATTATGGGATTTCTAAACAACTAAAGATTTAACAGCAGAATGATAAACCTGCTGATTGGATTGAGAAATAGACCTACACATATTTAGGCATATTAAAGCATAAAGGGACTGTGATTAACTTGTGATGTCCCTGCCACCACTCATCAATGCATTAACAACTACACATGATCATTGCCAGCCTTAGTTGAACCCTGTAACAAATTTTAAGGACAGCCTATATAAGTTACCCTGTGGGTGAGACCCCATATTGAGCTGCCCGTAAAAGACAGGTCTGGTTGACAGCAACACCCAAGTAAGTGAAACTATTTAAAAACCCAAAAGCCATTTCCTTTACCACAGCAGTGCACAACTTGCTTTTCTTCAAGCGACTCTACATGGGCATTCATTTATACTTTTTTAATGAATGTCTGAAGAGATATAGGGCAAGACACTTGCTATTGCTGGAAACACTCACGAACACTCATGATCTACCATATACAGTCATTTATTATTAGAACTGAACAGGTTTTACTGGTTTTAGAATTCTGGTGCTGAGAGAAAAAGGAATAAGAAAACCCACTGTGACATTTATTGGATAACTCACTTCAAACTGAGACAAATCCACCATGTCAAGGTCACATATGGTGCAGCCTCGCTCATAGCTCCACACGTTGGGGATGTAGTTGGCCAAGTAATTCAAGTATATCTGAAAAAAGAAGTTTGGTCTTTTTAAATAATGCAACAATGTTTTAGTAGCTAAGTTGGCACAGCATAGTCTCTGCATTATGCCAAGGCCATGAGTTCAAGCCCCATGTGATGTACTGATATAATGTTGCTTTGGTTTAAAGCATCTGCTGAATGTAAGAAATGTACCTGTTTTGGTCACACAGTATTAAAAAAAGCTCTCAAAAATATTAGGTGGTAAAACTGATTTATGTGTCAGTAAGGACAGGAAATGTCTAGCCTTTCTTTAGCCCAGACTATGATATTTTTGGTTGGAACTTTAAACCAAAAATGACTCCTGCTGTCAAATTTGCATGACCTACATTTCAACTGAACTGTTTTTTGTTGGATTTTAGATTTTAATTTACAGCAGAACACACATTAAACAATAAATCAAAGCAGTGAATCTGAGCAGGAAATTTACTAGACAGTACTGCAGGGAGGGAAATTTTGCATCTGATAATATCAATCTATATTTAAATGGTAAAAGAACAGTGTGCTGCATACAGAGATAAGTCTTTTACCTCTTTTCCACCAGGGCTGTGCCGGTGCTGGTGCCGGTGCTGTAGTTGAACTAGTTCTGGTTGGCACTGGCACCAGCACCCGCACACATTTCCACAGGTTTCAGCACTGAAATTTGTAGCAAAATGTTACTATGGTTACATTAATGTAGCGTTATACAAACTTTCGTTATTTACAAGCACAGTTCATGAGGCAACATTATAACAGGGTATAGCTTGGTTTATTGCTCTGTGTTCACATATTTGTGTGGTTCCGACTTTGGGACCAGCAACTTCAGGGTGCCAGCTTTTAGGCACCAGCACCTGTCGAAACACGAATGATTCTAGATTGGGCACCAGCATCGGAACTGCGGCGGTGGAAATTACCTATTAGTTTATCTTAGATTGAGATGCTGAAGCTGCCTAAACTTTACTGAAACCCCTAAATATTTATCTTTGGTGGTGGTTGCTTTGTGCGATAAAGGTGTCTATGTTTACACCTAACCCTCTGTGTAGCCCTAGGAAAACTAGAAAAAATGTTATTCCCATTAAAAATTGTGTGTTTTAGATTGTTATCTATATTTGTCACCCAACTGGGCCATTATTGGGGGAGACAACAATTAACAATATTCCAGGCCTGTAAAGGGTGGGTCTTCTATAATATTGCCTACAATTTGAGACCTAGGGAATGGGGACGATTTGTTCCAGGCCCCAATTTTAGCTGTGATTCTGTTACAGAAAGAGAAGACTACTACTTTTATGAATATTAGAATCATAGCATTTGGGTATAACATCTTAAATTTAACAGACATACAACATTTACATTAAATAATTAAGCACGTCCTTCCAACCAGAACAGCTGTCATGATATTGTCATGGTTCATGGGTCTGGTGTTCATTCTTTGTGTTTGTGTCTCTGTCACTGTGCTGATAGCTTGTCAGCTGGGCTAATCAGAGCTACAGCACCGGAAGTTAATCATTACTCCCTATATCAGCCTCACTGTTTGTGTAGCTGTGGTCAGATCATTCTTTGCTCATGCCTGGTCATTTATCTTGCTTGTGTCCTAGTCCTGCTGATTGTTTCTATGTAATCCTTCACCCTTGGTGGATATCTTCTCTTGGAGAGTTCCTGTGGCCTTGCTGTGTTGAGAATCTGCTATTCCTCTGTTGCAGTCAACACTATCACTAAGATACTGTCTCTGTCTGCTTACATATTTGATCATTATTGGTTTATTGTGAGCCTTAATAATCTCTTCTATTTGCACTTGCAACGAGACTTCTGATTGACTTTTGACTGAAATTTGATTGTGACAGAACAATCTGACCACAGCTACACAAACAGTGAGGCTGATATAGGGAGTCATGATTACCCACAGATGCTGTAGCTCTAATTAGCTCGTCAGCATCAGGTTGCTGGGCAATGCTGAAAAGCAATCAACACAGTGACAGAACACCAGACCGATACACGTGTCTGGAATATTAACAGTTTCACAATACTGAATTTTAAGTGTAAAGCAGAAAAATGGTGCAAAAATGCAATACTTAAAAATAACACTTAAAAGTGCAAATGCAATAAGCAGAGCAATTGAAAAAATCTTTCTTTTTAAAATGCACAGTATGATATAGAGTATTTGTGTGATATTACATATTTATTACAATGTAAAAGATCCAGATAACTAGGCTAAAAGGCTGTCCATTGGCTGCCCTTGGCTGTGGGAACATAGCTTTTAGTTTCTGTTCCCTGGAAAAGATGCATGTATCATCACAGAATTTGTCCACAAGCTGTTGGATGCAGGTTTTGGCAAAGGAGTCTTGCACACTCTTGACATGCTGCTTTTGATTACAGGAAGTCATAAAGTAAATCTAAGGAGGGTATCTTCAATTCAATCTAGCCTGAACCACAGTGCAGATGGTATCCAGATGTCAGTCCAAATCCTTTTAATATAATGTTCAGCCACGTTAGATAGCTGTAGGTAATTTTAAATTAAAATTGTGAGCTAATGTGGACAATCCATTAAATTTTAACCTTTGGAGTTCTGAAATGTAAAACTAAAAAAAAAACAGCCCAGTCATTAGCTATGGCCTCTGTCAGCTACTGCTGTGTAACTGCAAGCCTTTTTACTTTTATTGGTCTTGTGTTAGTGTTTATGAGAACATCTATATTCCCCAGGGTCTGATAAGGATCTTGCTAAAGACTTTCAGGGACTTACACCGGGTTGTCTGTATTGTAACAACACAGATGATTAAGAATTAGAAGATTTTTCAACACAGTGTTGAGTTTGTTTATTCTTTCACAGAAGCACAGAGGGAAAATCTCATCTCACTCTGTGTGTTGAGTTTACACTGCCATCCAGTAAAGCAAAACTGTCAAATAGCTGGACAAAATGAATTCCAGTAATCTGGGCAATGATTCCAATAATGTTGCCAATTGAATGTCCAGTCTTTAATCACTAACTATACACTAAAGGATTCCGTAGAGTTGCATTATTTTAGGATATTTGTGTCTTAAAGATGTCTTAATAAATGGGGATTATTTTCCTGTATAGACATTTCCAAAACTAAAACTTAGGAGCGGTCATTTTAAGAAGTTTATTCTGTGAATGGCTTATAGTCATAAAACTGAAATGTGAAACATCTCTCGATAGTGTCAGACGTACCTTGGTGTTCACATTGCCATGGATAATGGTCGGCAGACTGTTGTAGACAGTGTTTCTTACTCGCACTTGCTCTGTCCCAAACTTTATAAGAACTTCATCTGAAAGGAAAAGAAATGAAAACTAGATTTAGAACTGAATTAGAACTGGTGTTTGCCCCATCAAACCTGCACCAGTGTGCTACAGTGCTGCACCTTGCACACTTTATGTATATAAATTAGGGAAATGTCCCTTTCAGCTCTGTGCTATTCTGTGTCATCCTGTCGTCCTATGTATTGGTCCTGGAGAAATGTTGTTTAATTTCATTATGTACATGTATATGTCAGAAATGACAACAAACTTCACTTTAACTTTTGACTTTGACCTGCCTCCACATTCTAATTGTTGTTTAACATGTTGGTGTGTAGTTGCTAATGTGTCTTGGGTGGCTGCTAAGACATTACTACAAGGGTTTTTTGAGGTAGATAGGTGGTTGTTAAGAGTTTGCTTAATTGCCCAGGTTAAAAGAGAGTTAAAAGTGAGTTCTCAGATATGGTTGAGTTCCACTTTCAATGTAAATCTACGAGAAAATCCTCAACTATGCATTGCAAAATATGTCAAAACATAAACTGAGAGTGGGGTTATTTGTGCCAAGGGGTGGAACTACTTAACCTAATGTTTTTTGGAACTAATCCTCTGAAAAAGAGAGACACAAGGCATGAGAAACATATGTATGTAACCCTGGTTCCCTGAAGGGAATGAGACGCTGCATCGAAACTCTATGGGAATGCTACCAGCTTTTATGTAATCTGATACAGGTTTGTCAAATCAATGATTACGGGGCGTGTCGTCACAGACGGGGTGGCGACATGATCAGGAAACTATAAAAGCACTTGCTTTGCACTTCTCGGCTTAGCTTCAAACCTGAAAGAAGCGAGTGCAGGCAGGTGGGGCCTGATTTATGGCTTCAAGACGCAGCGTCTCGTTCCCTTCAGGGAACCAGGGTTACATACATAACCTGAGACGTTCTCTTTCAGGAACTCGAGCTGTGTTGAAACGCTATGGGAACAAGATGCCAACTCTGCCATAGTGAAGGAACCCCTGCCCTGTGTTGCATCTTTAAGCCTTA
>JBAJNP010005034.1:0-30631 GCA_036877545.1 Yasuhikotakia modesta
ATTCCCAATTAAACGTTTTAAATAATACTGATGTATCATTTGAGCCGTTAGGTCTGTTTTCAATAGAAATTCTTGCCTTGTTCTCAACAACCCTGTCAGTCAGTCTCCAGAAACTCTTATATTCTCAGAGACTCTAATGTAAATCTACAGCGTGTTTGGCTCTAATAACTAACATGTCTTTTCCAACATCTCATCAAAGCAGATGTTCTCCTCACGCAGAAGATCTGCGGACGATGTGGCGTCAGCTTGGCTTCCAAACGTCTTCTGAGATTCTCTGAGAAACTGGAGCTGGTTCTTCAGAGCGCCGGAGAACCATCTCAGGAGAACTTGAGGTTTCCTCTGATAGATGTGAGAGAGAACGGTTCAGCTCTCGTGATCCTCTGTTCTGTTTTCCACACACCTTTCTGTGCTAATTAATTCTTCATCTGTCAATCCTTTGATATAATCACTTATTTTCAGTTCTTCTCCTGACAGGGTCACCAGAGGTCCGGAGGTCTTTAAATTGGTACTTGCTAAAAGTTTCACGTTACTATGGAAACCACGTTGGCGGATGTAAACTCCTCCCACTTATTAGCATTTTATAATGGCTCTCAGACTGAAATAAATGGTTAACTGCTAATGTAACTCAAATCGGTGTCAAAATAGCTTCATTTAAACAATCAGCGTGTCAATTACATTATTAATTATTACTAATATTAATAAATAATTGCATTATTTGTAGACAGATGTGTGATGCAATGAAGGTAGTTATTCAGGACACTTACAGATAAACGTGTGTATAAATATGGAGAAGCCGAAATGAGAAGCTGTCACGGGATGTTAATGGGTTTCATCACTGACTAACAGAACTCTGGTCCCGGTTCTGATCCACACAAACTGGTGGAGACAGAGAGGTTCTGGTTGGGAACCGTGACGTTTATTGAGGTTATTGTTGTTTTAAATGATAGTTTTTTTTTAGTGTAAAAAGTTTGAATAACCATCTGGTCATTAAGAACATTCATAATAACATTTTTATATATTTTTGCTCAATGGAAACGTAAGTGAAACGTTCTTATAACCTATAATTGTTAGCTGGTTTAAATGAACGACAACATAATGTTATTTTTGGACGTTTAATGAACGACTGAAGACCAAACGCACAAACGTTCACATCTATGAGTCAAAGTTGGGTCTGGTTTGTGTTTTTTTGGGTGTCTTAACAAGATCAGATCGCCTGTGAGTCACGACTGAATCACACCTCCTCCAGACAGAGACAAACTCCATTTCCTTGCTCTGAAATTGGATTTATTTGGGATTTAAGTGGGAGCTGGGCTCGTGGGGGCGTTGGGTGGACGTTAGCTGAACGTTAGCTGAACGTTAGGTGAGGTTTGTCTGATCTCTGCACTGTTCTGTACGTGGGAAACAGTTGATTGCATCTGACTGTGGCGTTCAGACTAACAAGACGATGTGTGTCTTACCTTACAAGGTTGTTGCATTGCATCTTAGGAACTTCTTCACTTCTGGACTGAAGTTAGTTTGGATGTTGGCACGTGGTTTCCAGAAGTGAATGGTGAACAGCAGGTGTGAACAGTGAACTCTTACCATTGCTCATGTCCAGCAGGGAGCGCAGGACCCAGATGGTTTAATAGGACTGTCAGCTATATGTGCCACACAAACACATGTCGTTCAGAAATCACCCTTTAAAGCGTTTGTACAGTGTTTGATGGTAAAGAACAACTAGTTGACTCGGTAAACAAACAGTTGTTTTGCTTACACAGTCTGTAGGGAATGAGGAAACGTTTGCTCACATTTTCCAAACTTGTTGCAACCACGACTTTGCGTTTGCAGAGGATGGATATCGTCTCTTCTGCGCGCAGTGAGGTTAAATGCGCGCAGTTCATTGCGCTTTTCACAGTTCATTGTCATTTTATTGACGAGCTATTCCTTTAAATCCCTTTTTCCAAGTGCGCATATTTTCCATTGCGGCGCGCGTGCAGCATAAGCGCGTTACTGCGCTAAATGTTCAGCGGAGGTGCCGCAGATCTTTCCAAAGCGGTTAAACGTTTCATTCCAGCTGATTAAAGCCACATTTGTCGATAGTTTTCCAGGTTTGCAGCCGTTTGTGGGACATCAGCCCTTTTTTTCTTCCCTCCGCTCAGCTGTCGTCAGTGATGGGGCTGGACCATCAGAACTTCAGCTGAAACTGAGGAAACTCTGTCCGTCACTTTGGGGTTTGTAGGGATACGATGCAACTTCCCCAAACACTTTATTCCTCATGAAACGCGAGCCGAAGGAAAGTTTCCAGCGCACGTTGCATGATGGACTGTGTTTATATATTAATGTACTGTACTGTCAGTCTCTTACTGCTGGACTCTGGGCTTTACGCAAAACCTCACGGTAAGCGGAGCGAACGCGTTGCGCCTTTGTTTTCGGTGTGGAGCGTAAAGTTGCATCGCAAAACTTCCCCAAAACTTTTAGAAACTTTATGCATGAGAAAAACGACATTTCCATCCATATGGCACAGGGTGCATGAATGCATCGGCTCGTGCGCGCTTGCATGGGTCTGTTTTTAGCCATTGAACGACTTGCACGCGATTTCTGCGTTATTGTGAATCGCATTGTTTATCATTTAAACCTTTCGTTCGGTTTTCGCGTCACTGATCGTAACGTTTGTGTTTTTCAGGAAACATCTCGGATAAGTTGAGCGAATTCGGCCTGATCGTCCCGTTCAGCACCGACGCCCGCGGCCGGTTCGTCTCTCACGTGCTGTCCACCGGAGCGTCACCGAGCGGCAGGAAGCGCGTCCCGCGCGGCGTCCCCGGTGCGCCTCGCGCGGCCCCTGACGGAGAGCAGCTGTTCTTCAACGTCACAGTGTTTGGGAAGGAGCTGCACTTGCGCCTGAGGGCCAACAGGAGGCTCGTGGCCCCCGGAGCCTTTGTTCAGTGGCAGGAGGACTTTGAGAAGAAGTCCACGGAGAAGATCCACGGCCACTGTGTGTTCACTGGAGATGTTACGGACATGCCGAGGGCCTCGGTGGCCATCAGTAACTGTGATGGACTGGTAAGTGACTCGCGTCCCGGCCCTGGAGAGACGACTGCCTGGATGGTGCCGTTGGGCATCGTCGGTCCGGTACGGTTTTGGACCTGACTGGGCTCAGACAGCTTGTTTGGCTGTGATGATCACACACGTTTTCCAAACAGACAGTAGACAGCAGGCCTATATCTGTTTCTAGAGCTTTATTTGGCATCAGAAACGGTGTTTTGGGCATCGTAGGTGCGGTCCAGACGTAGCATATTTAGACATTGTGCGCAAGCAACATTTTTTGGGCGTTATAGACTGTGTTTCCGGCCGTTATGGTCACGTTCCAAACTTAGGCCTTTGGGAATTAAAGACACTTTGCAGTTTTGGGCGTCACACTGTGGGTGTGGCCCAAAAACAGACCCCGGTGGTCCTAAATAAAGAGGCAACATCTGCCTTATGATGCTCAGAAATGCAGTCTAGGTAGACGCCTCATTACGGTTACAGCCGGTGTTGCGTGAATGCTAGTTATCATACAGCTCACTAACTGTTGTATAAATTTGATTATTTACTAGTTATCTGCCCTTAGGTTGTGTTGCTAGCAGCTGTTTCCAGTGTTTACATTAGATTCACTTTGTTCATGCAAATATAATCATAGATTTTTACATTCCAGGTTTCATCAAACTAATAACTTCCTTTATCTCAAGCGCACAATGACGGAAATCATTAGAATAGCAGCTCAAAGATTTCCAGTAATCTGGAGTGTCCTGGAAAAACATCCCAGGTTTTGAACACTTCATCTGGAAACTTTTGTTGAGGCCACTGAGTAAAACCATCAAAATCTCTCCAAGCCCCTCAGGCACAAATTTGCCATTCTGTTCACCCCTCACCTTTGACCTTTAAACTTCACCCCTCTTGAGTAAGTGCCCCCCCGATAGGGGACAGGTCTCCGAACACTCGCCTAAATCAAACCATACCACAGCCCTGAGAACGCAGCCGAGCACAAAGGTGTGTTTATGTAGTCGCTGCATGTGTTTATGTTTTGGCCGTGTTGTCACACGCTACACGCTCCGTGTTTCTCTCACAATGCATCTGTGTTGAGCTTCGCTGTTATTAGTTTAATGAAAATTACTCTCGTTTATAAGGAAATTCAATACTTCTGTCGGTAACAGTGATTTCCGCCAGGGGCTGCACAGAGCGCCTCTGTTCGCCGGCACGTACGCGCGCACAATGAAATCATTCATTACGGTCGCATTGATCACTCTCTTAGGTAATGACTTACAGAGCTGTGAAGACAATGACACGCTGTCTGCTGCGACGCTGTCCGGGCGCAACCGATACTGCGCCGCCTCTCTTGTGAGTCCAGAGCACAACAGGCATTCTGTGTTGCGGTTAACAGCTGCAAGTGTCAGGAAAAATATTGTTTAGAGGCAGAAAAGTGAAAGTGACGCGCTTAAAACTGCCCGGCTGCAGTTGTTTGTTTGTGCAGCAATAAACCGTTTTGCAAACTGTCATTAGCCCTGAGAAAATGTAAAAAATTGCCAAACGTTGTTGTATTTGTGTCTGTCTGTTTAACCTGTTTTATAGTGTTTCGTTTGTGGGAAAAGGCAGCCGCAGGATGGATGCAAAAGATGCGATCTCAGCTAGCAATGAGACGTAAATAGAGACTTTTGTTGGTCAAAGATTGTTCTCCGGACAAAGAAATGCGACCCAAATTAATGATCAAACCTCTGAACTCTTACTCTGTGTTAACAGTTTTCTCATTTGTGCCCATTATTATTTCTCTTCAGAAATGTAGGAGAAACGTCTGAGACATTTTGCTAAGAAATTGTAAGTGATGCAGATCTCAGCACCATGATGTTGGATTTGGCCTGAAAGTTTGACACAGTTCTGAAAGCTGAAACCTGTGTGTGAGGTGAGAAGTGTCTCTCTCAGACGGTTTCACACGTCTTGCGACGGCAGCGCGCTCGGGATGCACATTCCTTATGGCACCCATATGTGCAGGTTGCAGCATTCACACCGCATGTATGCGTGACTGAAAGTAAGTTTTAATGCTTAGTCTATTGATACAACATACGGCAGCTTGTAGAGTCAGCAGTAGCAAACTTTCTGTAGTCACAGTTTTTCATGCGGGCTGTGTGAAAGCTCAATGCCTGCGGCTGCAGTAAAGCTGCGTTAACACTGACATGCTGCAGATTCAAGTTTTTTAAACACCCTGCATTTAAAAATGATGTCACTGCTGTTGTATGTCACACTCAGTTTTATCTCCCCATAATTTTGAGGTTTTTTTGCTTGTTTCTGAAGTTTAATGAGTGGAAGCCCGGATAACCTTTACTGTTCTGTGTGACACTGTCTGTAAACCAATATCTGTGTGCTCTGATCTGCAGCCTCGTTTTAGCTGACCGCAAATGATCCAGCGCAGGAGAAAATATTGATGGTGCCGCGTGTCAATGCGACAGCGCTGCTGTAGAGACAAAAGCGGGCATGTGATGCATTAGAGCGCTTACGCAATAGAAAGTAAGTTATTTGAAAGTTAGTTCCACATTATCTGTCCGCGGCCATCGGACACACGGTCACCCACAGAGGTCCATGTGCGATATAAATGCGCCCTGCGGAAATTCCTAAATGCCCAGACAGCTGCACTTAGCATGTTTAGAGATAAGAGCAGCGCATTACCCACAATGCAGTGCAGTATGTTCAGCATTTGAAAGCACATTCTCAAGGTTTTATGAATAGCAGGGCGTCCTCTTTAAACCGATGAAGTCATCGGTGCAGCTCGCCTGTCACTGGGAGACTGCTCAGCTGCCACGCGTGAGATTGAGAGCGCGCCAACGTCAACACAAGCACGTCTTGGCTTGCGCAGGCTGCATGTTGAAGGTAGCTTCCCCTAAACCGTGAGGTTCATAGAAATTCATAACACGCAGACACAAATTGCACAAAGGCGCACCAAAATGCGCCTGAGGAAACGCTGAGTGTGCAGTTTGATGCATGTGCCGCATTATCAGACATGCGAGCTTGTGCAGTCACCCTCAAAACTAAAACTGACAGATGTCAGCTGAGCTCAGAGCTAAACCTATTTTTGTCTGCAGCTGGGACGCGTCTCCATGCTAAACCCGCAGCAGATTTAGCTCACAATACTCGCAGCGGCATGGAATGCAGTGAACGCAGATCTTCTTCATCGCTTCACGGCTGCTAGATAGTGACAGATCTTCTCTCACGTTTTCACGGAAGCGAGATGATCTGTTTGTAAGATTCATTGATGAAATGTTTAGAACAAACAGTTTAGATCGAAAGAACGTTCTGCAACGTTTCTGTTAATAGAAATGTTCAAACGTGTGGTTGGTTTTTTGTGTTTATTGTGTGGATGAAGCAGTGATGATTTATGATCTGTGTGTGTGTGTGGAAACAGTAGTATTACCATACACAGGCACACAGGGTGGAACAGCTATTTGTGTTTCCACTAGTTATAAAGAGTTTAGGCCACCCGGCAACAGAATGACCAATCCAGTTCCTCCCAGCCATGCGGCTCAGAGGTCCGGTCCCAGTGTGTGCTTCAAACACTGATGTTTGTTCCAGAGCTCAGCACCATTCAGAACCGAGTCAATTTAATCCTGAACTTTTGTGAGGTAACGGATGAATGCTTTGACAGTTGAGAGAATCAGAGAAGAAGTAAAAGACGGTTTTGACACGTTCCTCAGAGCCCTTCAGTGAACTGACAGCGATTAACCTCAAACTCCTTTGTGTTCTTTTATTCTGTACTTACAAACTGACACGTTTGTTGTAAATGTGAATTTAGCGCCGTGTGTTAAAAATCATTGCGGTCGTATCTGGCCTTCAGATTTGTTTACTTCAAACAGAAGTTTGAGTTTCTGAGTACAAATTATACGCTGACAAACAATCCGCTTCAAATTGCATGTTGTGCTGTGGCAGGACAATAAAGACATTTTTTGGGCTCTCGTGGCGACCGCTGGCCTCCCGTTTTGTCTTTTGTTAGCCGAGCAGCTTTTAGAAGAACAAACGCTGTTAGCTCTTAAAATCTTCCAGAAGTTTCTGCCATGAATTTTTTAGATGTTTCTCTTTAGGAAATGTAGTACGTGTGAAATAAAGTTCATGTTTTGTTTTCCTAATATATTAATTTAGTGACAAAAACATAGTCACTTTAAATGTTTTAGTTAAAAACGTTATGCCAACATTAATGCAAGGATGTTTTTAAACCTTTAACAGAACCAGTGTGCTGTGGATGTTACCTGTTAGCTGGTCTGGGTTTTAGCTTGCATGTGTGAAACGGCCACAGAGGTCTGAGGCTGTACAGACGTTTGTGCTGTATTATAAATATCCACATTCAGAGCTGATGTGAGGTATTTAGTGTATATTTGCTCCTAAAGGGGCGTCACATGCGTTTGTAGTTACATTTTGAAACAGAAGGCATTCGGTTTTGTGTGACGGGTGTTTTGTTGCATTAAGCTGAACCTGAGTTTCACTTTCACTGGATTTTTTGCCACCTGTATTTATATTTTGAAGTTAAAATGCACTTAAACTATAGCAATGGGAGTCCAGTCGAGGCTTAATGTTAGAGTTACGTTGTAGTGCTGTGAGGTTAGAACTGTCTGGTTAGATTTCCTATTAAAGCGTCAGTTTGTGTAAAAAACGTATGTTAGGTAACCTGTAGTTTTATGGTCTGAACAGAGATGGCGACAGAGAGACAGATTGTAGTCTCAGGAATACTGAAAACATATGTTGCCTTAAACATTTTTACTCATTGCTGTGAGAACGTTCCTCGGTGCAAAAGAGGATTTGCGTAAAGATTTTGTTGTAGGTTAGTATTACGATTAGAAGTTATCCAGCATTTTTAACTTTACCCAAACCTGAATCTGTGCATTATTCTCAGCGCTGACAGGAAGCGGCAGAACTGGAGTCCGCTGCGTCTCTGTAACCACCACAGAGATTACAATAATCAAAAATAATGACAGGTTCTGCCTCCGCGTCCGCTGGCCTCTGTTATGGCCCACGTAACGTCTTTATAGTTCAGATGAAGATGTTTCCGCTTGCTTTTATTCAGGTAAGAGTTCTGCTTCTGTGAGGCGATTTTGACTCTTCAGTAAAGACCGAGTGGTTCCCAGACGTCTGCACAAATGCTCCCATTTCAACTTCAACCGCAGCTGAGGAGTTTGAACCCAAGAACACGCGTTTTCCAGTCCCTCTAACACCTACTGTATCATCATTACCCACGATGCATCATTCACTCACTCTCAGCCTGTGGAGGAACCACTTGGAAACACATTTATAGGCCAAAATAAGGATGTCCCAGGATCAAACTGTTGTTACTAAAGTGGCAAAAAGTTTTATAAACACTCTGTTTTTCCAGGTTGTGGTTATAAACCTGGTGAATTGAGTTTGTGGTGGAGGAACAATGATGCGTGTTGGTGTCAAATATCAGTTAATGGTCACAGCAGATGTTTTAACTCTAGCTGTGAGTTTCTCCTGCCCTCAGTTTTTATCAGTTTCCTTCAGATGGACCTCAGCCAGTGTCTGACTGAAGCTTCATTATTCTTCTGTGAGAAGATCTTCCTGCAATCATCTGACCTTCTCACGTTCATTAAACATCTCAAAGCTCACGAGAACCGCCATTTATTATTATTATTATCTGAGACTGATTGAATTTAGAAGAAAAAGTGTTTCATATATTTCTCCTTAATCTCCTTAATCTGTCTGTCAGACAGATGTGGGTGGATGGATGGATAAATGAATAAATGGATGTTTCTCCTCAGCTTGTGACGGACGGCTCTTGTGTTTTCAGGCCGGGCTGATCCGCACGGATGAGGAGGAGTTCTTCATTGAACCGCTGGAGAAAGGCCAGCAGGAGGTGGAGGTCAAAGGTCGCGTTCACGTGGTCTACCGACGGTCAGCCATCAAGAGAGACCAGGGTCAAAGATCAGACGACCTCCAGAATGAAGGTGAGAGAAGATCTCCTGTGTTTCGTGTAACTATAATGTGATAAAACGACTCTTTTGTGATGTATGATTGTGGTTCTCCCACCCCTGAAAAACATTTAAGTTATTTAAAGTTTGAGACTTCATCAGAGGATGCAGTCAGATGAGCGTCAGTCCACCGGCCAGATCTTCAGTCAGCTGAGACGTCTGAGTAAATACCAGAGGTCCGGTTCCCCCAGATATTTACCTCTGTTGTGTTATTGTGTCGTAAACCGTCTGAGATTTCTGACCTCATGCAGCTACTCGGATAACGGACAACGTTCTCTGAATGTTAAATTAAAAGTTCTCTAAACGTTATCAAAAACAGTAGAAACATTCATTACAAAAATGTTTTGAATAATGTAGTGAGTTATTTGGCTGTCTGTTTTCTAGATAGACTGCTGCCTTTTAAGCAATGGTGAAAATGGCTCAGACTCACCGAGGATGTTTTATATTAACACCACAGATTTATTTCTGACATTTGTGGAGTGTTAAACATCCTTCACCGAATCCCTGCATTCACTCCCTCAAAAGCCCTGATTTTAACAAACTGAAGCTGAAATGGATGTTAGATGCTCCACACAGTCCTGAGAGCTCAGAGTCATCAAGACTCTTTCAGTCGTGAATTAAAATCAATTTGACTTCAAATGTTCATTTTTTTCTCCTGCTTTGAAAACGTTCATGTGCTGCTTTTTTATTCAGTGTAAAACTCATGACAGTTTAATTTAAATACAGTTTCTCCATCCCAGTTCTGTTTTAATTCTCCGTTTCGTGGCTCACGCGATCTGTGATGTTTTGTGATGGACGGGTTCATGTTTGTGTTGACATCGGATTGGTTGTACTTCACAGATAAAGTGGAATAACTTGCTTTTCAAAACGCGGCGACGTTCTTTCGCTGGTTTAAATTTATGGTAATTATTTCATAACTCTCTCGAGAGAGAGAGAGAGAGAGAGAGGGAAGATAACGTTTGTTGTCAGAGCTGTAATTTCCCCTGAAGCTGTTTATGTTGACTAGCTTGTCTCTCGTAACTAATGGGTGTCACGTCTGAGGAAAGCGGGAGGTTGTGTGATAGCATTGCGCAGATGTGTTTGTTTGCTCACATTGTTTAACTGCCTGTTGTTGCCGTTTTGTTCGTCTCAGTAGATTTGCGTCTTCGAAGCACAAATCTGTGTTTGTAATTGATTGTAAAGCTTAATAAACTTTTGAACAAGGGAATGTTTGTCTCTTATGTTTGCTGACCTAGATTTACAATGAGGAATAATAAACACAAATAATAATGTACAGTTGTAATGTAAGTGTTTTCCATAATTCGCTCTCCCTCATGTCATTCCAGAAACACATATGGAGATATTTTAAGAAATGTCTCTGTGGTTTTGCATCCATATAATCAATGGGTGCCGGTGTTGTTCCGATACATTCTTCTAAATATCATCTTTTGTGATTTTTCACAAACGTGATTTGATGTGTTGACTGTTTTCTCTTCTGTCAGTGGCGGATGTCGGCATAGCTGAACTTCCCGATGCTCTGAACGCACTGGAGGAGAAACTATCGGACACGCAGCGCAGACGCAGACACGCGCAGAAAGAGACGTACAACATCGAGGTCCTGCTGGCGGTGGACGACTCGGTTGTGCGTTTCCACGGCAAAGAACACGTTCAGAACTACGTCCTCACGCTCATGAACATAGTAAGTGATTCAGTGACTCTCATGTATGTCAGTTCTGATAACATCTCTAATAAAACGTAATCAATGGACTGCTGAAATATTATTGATAATCTAACAGCGATATATCAGGTCAGTATGTCAGGCAGGCCAGTGCAGTTTAACAGCAGCGATTTTCTCCTCACACACTTTTCAGGAAACCCTTAAAAGAGAGCATCCCTCAACAGACAAGCTCTGAGATTGGTGTTGTGACTTTTTACCCATAATTCATTACTGCTGACCGCCCAGCGTGTTCAGAGTGTGACACGCTGCTGTCTGGAGTCGGGCACCCAGTGCGTCTACAGGATTATCAGAGAGGGAAAGAGGGAAAAAGAGGGGGAAGGCAGTAAACCTGCTGAATTCACGTTCCACCAGGTCCTGCCACCTTAATCTTCTTATGAAGAGAAAATCCTTTCAGTCAGATTTTCACAGGGAGCCGGTCTCACTCTGTAACAGTTACCGTCAGGAGGGCCGCGGTGGTCCGATCTGCCCCTCTAGACCGGTGACTGCTGAGATGCAGAGTTCAGGGGTCCACCCGGACCTGCCTAAAACACACACACACATTACACAAATTAATGCTGGTTGTGTAAACACCATTAATTCTCTTCCCTAACAAATATAAAATATACAATTTTAGCTTGTGTTAGCCAGCGGCGGCTGTTTGGGCTGTATGGTGTTGTGAGGTACAGCTGGCTGTCAGATGTTTCACCTGTGATTGATTCAGCCTGTTTCTCAGATCCGCAGGTGAGATTCGTTGCGGTACAAACACACCGCGGCCTCTTGAGAACCTCACCAGACAGACTCGCACCTCATAACTCAGAAACATGTTTACAAATAAGAAAACTTCAGGCTTTCATCGCAGTCGGGGGAAAAGTGTCTATTTGTCTCTCCCTCAAGCGTCAGCCGGGAGAGACTCTTAACTTCACTGCAGAATCTCCAAACACAGAAGCGCTGGCATCATAACCGCTCGCATCATACCAGACAAGCGTCAACATGACAGGAGATGGATTGTGTCATTGTACATAATTACAGGCTGTGTGTATTTCCTCAGTCCTGTTCTGGAGTCTTTACAATGACCCTTTAACGTTAACAAGCTGAAAAACAATATTTACTGTCTTAAAGTGAAAGAGTTTGCAACAGACTTCAGGGTTCTGAAATATTTTGAAGGGAAATGGGCTTGTGATTTTCTGCGTGGTGTTGTGTAGTTGTGTGGGTGTTGTTGTTCCTGTTGTATTGGTGTTTTGAATGTTAAAAGTTGACTGAAGAGATCATAACCTGCACTGATTTCTTCACTGTTATCTTACCCATAATTCCCGGTTTTCACTGCTGTTTGATTTCAGCCAAACCCGTCTGAAGCGCAGAAGCAGCGCTGAGAGGAAATGATAGTTGTGGGTTTGACCGCAGCGCGTTTGTAAACTCGCCGACCCCGCGCGCAACAGCGCTGATGTTTCAGAGGGATAACGCGTGTGAATGTTCTGTCATTTAAGCTTTGTATTTTACGGAAAAATACTACAGCATCCGTTTCCTGTTTTCCCGCCGGCCGCATGCACACCAGACAGACCTGAGCTGCGCGGCTGCAGAAACGCAGTTTTGTTTAAATTCCTCACAAGAGGCTCATTCTCGTGTGTGTGATATATCAGACTCTGGTCCGGACCGTCAGGCAGACATTTTGGCCATTGCATAATAACAAACTGTGTCAGATGTTTGCACACGCTTGAAGACGCTGGACATTATTGCAGATAAATGAGTCCCAGCTAACACGACTTTGTCAGAATGTTGGCTAGCGTTCTCTGAAAATAAATTAAAAATGTTCTTTCAGCTTTTTAATGTTATATATTATATACATATAAACAACTGGATATTTTAAACGTTACTACTATGTTAAGAAAGCGTCCTACAGCCTTAGCTGGAAGTCAGATTTCTTCAGAGTCTCATGTTGGATGTTTTTCTTGTGTGTTTTTTGCACAGTAAGAATTTTGAGCTCAGAAGCATAACACACACACACATACACACACACTCGCACAAATGCTTGAATGGTTTATCTGTGTGTTTGGCTGCTTGAAGGTGGGAGTTTTGTGCCGGGTCGGTGGTCTTGGGATCAAGTTTGGCTGGGAACAGAAATCAAATTTTCCAGCTTATCAGCTCATGTTTCTGTCCCGGCTGGCTGTTTTATTACCTGTTGTACAGCTCACCTGCAGCACCACGTCTGTAGCAGCCGATGCAGTTATTTACGTCTCGCATTCCACACACACACACACAAACGCAATAACCAGAACGTTTTCCTGACGTTTCCGCTACGTTCTTTCTGTGTCCCACAGGTAGATGAAATTTACCACGATGAATCTTTGGGAACGAACATCAACGTTGTTCTGGTCCGGATGATTTTGGTGGGCTATCGTCAGGTGAGTCGAGCACACAGTGTAAACGCTAATGGTTTACACAACTCAAGTGTGTGTGTGTGTATAAATAGTGTTTGTATAGTGTGTCTTTCTGTGTGTATATGTATAGAGTGTGTGTGAGTGTACTGTGTGTATATGGAGTGTTTGTATAGTGTGTGCATGTATAGAGTGTGTGTGTGCATGGTGTATGCAGGGTGTGTGTGTGTATGTATAGAGTGTGTGTTTGTGTGTATGTATAGAGTGTGTGTGTTTGTTTGTGTGTTTGTATTGTTAGTTTCTGGGTGTTTCTAGAATGTTTGTCATAACACAAGCTTGTGTTGTTGTGTCTGTGGCGTTTGTGGGTTACTGTAAAGAGTTGAATGACTTCAGTTCATCAGTCATTGTGCTGTTGTGCTCGTAAACACTGAAATGAGGAGCAGATGTCATTTGTGAGGATGACGGTGTGTGTTCTGGGTCTGGTGTGTTTAGTCTGGTTCTGTTACAGAGTTTTAGGAGTAGTTTACAGTCATTAAACATCACTTCACTCTCATGCCTGTTTTCAGGGAATTTAACTCGGTGTCCTGAAATCGCCTGTTCAGCTCACAGAGGATGTTGCAATTGCTCTGTTATGGCTCATGAGACTTAAAAGAAACATAAGTGAGAATTTTATGCATCGGCACGTCTCAGGCGTGTCTCAGAGGACATAAAAATACACACAACAGATTCACCCAGCTCACAACTTTGTTGTAAAAACGTTTCACTAGCAACTTGAGAGTAACGTTTTTCATTTATAATGTTAAAATGTCGATGCTATAATGCTATAATGTTGATGCTAATGCTACTGGCACAACTTTTGATAACTTTAAGAAAGCTCACGTTAGCCAGCGTTCCCGGTCGGACGTCTCCGGCAGTGTCTTTAAGTCCCGCTTGTGTTCTGTGTTGTCAGTCCGTCAGTCTGATCGAACGAGGGAACCCGTCTCGCAGTTTGGAGCAGGTGTGTCGCTGGGCAAACACCCAGCAGAAAATCGACCCCGACCATGCAGAACATCACGATCATGCCATCTTCCTCACCAGGCAAGATTTTGGTCCCGCAGGTATGCAAGGTACTGTGTTTCACTCGATCGAGGCTGTGCAGAGTAAGTGCTGTTTCTCTCTCTGACGGTTGGCATCGGGCGTCCGGGGCACCGGTGAGGAGACGATGACCTCTGCCCTCAGGGTCGAGGGTCGCAGATGCTAGAGTAAATCCTGACCGTGTGAACCGGATGTTGGTGCCAACCTTTAATAACCAAAACTGCTCCTGTAACCGAGAGTTTTTGGCATGTAGAGGAAAAGAAAATGCTTGTAGTGTCTGTTAGTGGTTGTGACCTCATCGTTTATACTAATGTTCCTCAGTTTACTAAACTGATGTTGTGTGCATGTTTTAAAAAGCAAGTAGATTTCAATTCTAGTTCTTGTAATAATTCTGGTTTGAATAACACAGAAGATTTGATTCGATGTGAATGTAAACAGGGCTGTGACAGGTATACAGTTTAAGGTGTGTGTTGTTGTGTGTTGTGGTTACAATCACCAGTGAAGCAGAAAATAACTTTCACAAAAACATTTGCAGTTAACAGGAAACTGACTGTATGACGAAATGTAATGAGACACATTCAGACATGATGTTTCTCTCACAGCCTCGTTTCATTCACATCAGATTAAATAAGTGTCACTGAATGAAATAGACTAAGACTTAGAGTTACTATTTTAGCATTATGTTGATCTACAAACAAATAACTTGTGTGTTTTTTCACATTCATAAGCTAAACTCTAAATGAAAACGATACAAACATGACATGTTAAACTGTTTTGATGATTATTTTATATATAAAGATGTTTGTTTATTTATAGTGTGAGTTTTTTAACATTTTAAATCATTGTGTCTAAACAGTTTTTGGCATCAGTGTGTTTAAAGAATTACTGAAGAAACTCGAACACCAACCGTGACCCATCGACTGATGCGTGACCTTGTCGAGTTTTTCTGTTTCATCTTCAGCGCTCGTCTCTGGTCCATTTGTTTAAGGTTTTGAGATCTCTGTGTGATGTTTAAATACAATCACTGAAACCGCTGTACTTCTGCTGTTGCTAAGGCAGCAGGTTTTGTTGCGCTCATAACACAGCATCAGGCGTTTCCCCCGGCGACCGGACCGCAACCTCTCACCCCCGTGAGCAAACATCACGCTCCCGTTCGAAGGTTTAACCCCATTCAGGCCTCAAATATAGACACCTGCTTACATGCGACATGTATTTATATGTGAAATATTCATGTTTGGTCATTTTTCATTCAATAACTGGTAACAGTGTTAAACTGTTGAGCTTGACAAATGTTGTGAACATTTGTGCAAATCTAAGAAGAGCCCGAATCTTATTTTAGTGTCACAGACATGCACTGACAGGTTAACAGATTATTGCAAAATGACGAGACTGTAGATGAATATTTTGCACTTTATAGTTTTGAAGAAAATCAGATTGTGTCATAGTTTGGCAGGTTCATTTGTTTGTGATTGTTGGCTAACGTTTTATAAAAGCTTTCTCAAAGTTACTTGCTGTAATGTTTTAGATGTTATATATCACAAATGTTATTCTTGCATTGTTAGTGGAGCATTTTAACAAAGTTATAAAATGTTTGCCATTCTTTTAACCAGACAATAGCATTAACATTTTTAAAAATGGATGTTTTAAACATTTGTGTTACATAGTGAAACATGTTCTTAAACCTAAAACTGTTAGCTGGGTAGCTTCACTGAGACGAGTTCAGTTCAAGTTTAGGTGACACCCAGTGACTTCCTGTATCCTGCTATGACATCATCAAGCGCCCTGTGATTACATCACCGTTGCGTTCGCTGTTGCTAATCAATGCTAAGCTCACATTCTCCTGGAGATCATTTATCTGAGGGCAGATAAACGGCCGCTAGCAGCCGCGCTTGCGCTTTCTTACGCAGTCCCACCCCCCGCCTTGCTAAATATCTTGACTTTTTAATCTGATTACATAACATCCAATAACTGTCAGCATCCTCCACGGCTAATCGCTGGCAAAAACCTCACTAATGTGATGGAGGGATGCGGGACCGGCCCGTGGGTTATTGGTACAGAACCACATAACGCTTCATACTGTAGCGCCGCTGATCAGCAGCTTTATTAGCATGAGGTGGTTCGCTGGTAAGACCAGCATAAACCAGCTAAGACCAGCAAACCACCGGTTAAAATTGGTTTTGTTCTGCATCTTCTGCTTTTCGTCTGCATGCCAAAAGACTGTCCATCTGTTAGCATGAATTTAAACCAGCCCAGGCTGGCCTTAGTGACTGTACGCTCTGGCACTGCACAACCCTTGATCGAGTGGAGATCTCTGTTTGTGTTGTGCTTCCTGTGATGTTTGTGTGTCTTTGTTGCGTTAAACTCCACTGATGTTTGCGTGGGATTGATTGATTAAATTGCACAGTTAGCAGCGGCTTGTGCACAGAAATGTAAGCAAAAGAGCAACGCAGGCATGTTTGCTACCGCTGGAACAGAGTCTGTGGAGTCTGTAATAAATACCTTAAAACTGTGTTTAGGTGGACGGCATGTTTTTTGTGAGCGCTGCCCTGCTGAACAAAGATGATGTTTTTTTTAATGCACAGTAAAAGTGTTTCTTTAAAGGCAGGGTGGCTAGTTTCTCTGAAGTTTACCCTATAATTCAGACAGACAGATGAGAGAAAAGTGTGTGTGTCAAAAAGTTGTTTTTGAGTTGGGGGTTAAAGTCACATTTGCGTTGATGGTAGAACTTCCTGTGTTTGAAGATTTGGACCCACTGAGTCACTTACAGACCGAATCAAAAACGTCTCGCATGTTTCTGGTCTGATTTCCAGCCTGTCATCGTTTCACTTTCGTCTCTGTCACCCAGGTTATGCGCCGGTAACGGGCATGTGTCACCCGCTGAGGAGCTGCACTCTGAACCACGAGGATGGGTTCTCATCTGCGTTTGTGGTGGCCCACGAGACGGGCCATGTGTAAGTTTGACCGCTTCTGCTTTCCAATGGCTTAGTAAAAAAACTGTGACATTGTTAGATTTTATGGTGTCATGAGTGTATGTCACATAATGACCAGTGAAAACTCATAACAGGCTTGTTATGTAACCAAACTATGTTTCCCAGCATCCTCTGGGGCAACGCTAAACATAAAACATCAGCAATTATGGGCCTGACTGTGGGTTTGACTTTGACTTGACTTTGGGCTGCTCAGCAGCGCCCCCTGTAGGTCAGAGCTCATAACTGAGAGCCTGTGAAGATTCCTGCAGGACCACAAGGAACTAACTCAGTTCCTCTAAAGACACGCGATTCATCTGCTATTCTTCACAGCGGTTTAGTTCCTCATAATGTCCTGCATGAATCATGGCTGTTTATAGAGACAGAAAACAAGTATTAAAGCTGAGGTCTTTAAAAAAAGACAACAATTACCGTAACAAATTTCTGTTTCACACTCAATTCATCACGTTGACGCAAACAGAATCCAGAACGAGTCTGTCTCTCTGTTTCTGTCTCACTTTTCTCTCTCTGACTCGTGACTTTACATATAAAGATATTTTGAATGACAGCTACTTTAAAAACAGTCTTTAATGTCACACTGATGATACACTTTGTGTCTGAGGAAATTTCTAGTGTCCTGGAAATTCCTGTTATCATGCAGGAGCACAGACTGAATAATAACACAAACATCATCTTCATGAGACGCGTCTTCATTTGCTGTCAGTTGCGTTGTGTCTCATCTGCGTTCTGATTGGTTCAGGTTGGGCATGGAACATGACGGACAGGGGAACCGATGTTCTGATGAAACCACCATGGGCAGCATTATGGCTCCGCTAGTTCAGGCAGCTTTCCACAGATACCACTGGTCCAGATGCAGCAAACAGGAGCTCAACAGATACATCCAGTGAGTTCTGCGGATCCGTCCACACGCTACAACTTTTGTAACATCATGGTTACTCTCAAGTTATCAGTGGAACGTTTTAAAAATGTTGCAGATCTACAAAAGTTTGTTTCTCTCAACTAACCAAGCCATAAAGTTTTACAGAAACATTTTAAACGTTTTGTTATTTAATGTAAATGTTAGGAGAACGTTCTCACAGCCGAACGTTGTTAGCTGGGACTGCAGATGTTTGTTTGTGATGGTGAGACGGATGAGTTTTGTTTCAGCTCCTATGACTGTCTTCTGGACGATCCGTTTGAACTGAAATGGCCCAAACTCACAGAACTTCCAGGAATAAACTACTCCATGGATGAGCAGTGCCGCTTTGACTTCGGTGTGGGATATAAGATGTGCACGGCTGTGAGTCCTAAAGCTTCCTGCATCTAGTCTGTTCGTTTTACCATCAGTGTGTCTGTTGATCTCACAGATGTTTGTGGTTCTGTTTGTTTCTCTGTAGTTTCGCACATATGATCCCTGTAAACAACTGTGGTGCAGTCACCCTGATAACCAGTACTTCTGCAAGACCAAGAAAGGTCCACCGGTGGACGGGACAGAATGTGCTCCAGGCAAGGTGAGAAAGCATTAGCAGATATCTCCTCAACATCAGGAGATACCTCCTCAACATCAGCAGATACCTCAAAAACATCAGGAGATACCTCCTCAACATCAGGAGATACCTCCTCAACATCAGGAGATACCTCCTCAACATCAGGAGATATCTCCTCAACATCAGGAGATACCTCCTCAACATCAGGAGGTTTTTGGAGGAACAGGAGGAACGGTTAAAGAAAGTGTTAGTGTTATAAAACCATGAGGAGTGACTGGATTAACGTTCAGACTAGTTTTGGTCAGTGTGGTTGTGCTGTTAACTGCCTGAGCAATCAAAGATAACCACAGCCGCTGTGGAGAGTCTGTCTGCCTGCTGTTATTGTAAGAGATGCATTAATAGAAGGTTTTGTTGTGTGTGAAGCAGACATAATAAAAATAACAATGTTGTCACCGTAACAATGTAACATTACAGGAACGTTTTTTTGAAATTTCATTGGATCAGTGGAAGAAAGTCAATGGAAAGTCGCCACTTTATAAAACATGAAGTGTGTGTGTGTGTCAGTGGTGTTTTAAAGGTCACTGTATCTGGAGGTCCTCTCATCAGACGTTCGGTCATGATGGCGGCTGGAGTTCCTGGGGAAAGTTTGGCTCTTGTTCTCGCACCTGTGGAGGAGGCGTCCGCTCACGTAACCGCCAGTGTAATAACCCAGCGTGAGTTACACACACACAGACACACACACACATTCAAAGGTTGTTACAGGCAGCTCTGCCTCCGAGCTTGAATAACTTCCTGTGTGTCTGTGTGTGTGTGTGTGTGTCTGTCTCCAGCCCTGCTTATGGAGGCCGGGACTGTCCAGGCTCAACGTTAGATTATCAGGTGTGTAACACAGACGATTGTCCGGGTCCTTATGAAGACTTCAGAGCTCAGCAGTGTGTCCAGCGCAGCAACAAATATCATAATAACATCAAACACACGTGGCTCCCGTACGAACATCCGGATGGTAAGATTTATTCATGTAAATATTCCCAACAGCATCAAAAACGTTAAATATATACTATAAAGTTAATTAGTTAGTTATTTAGCACAGTACATAACAGATGTAACAGATTTGGTTTTTAATGGTTTTTAATGGTTTTTTAATCATTTTGGATGATGACAGAGTCAGACTGCTGCGTTTTTTACACCTTAACATCTTTAATATATAAACTAAACAAATTTGATGTAACTGGTACAGCTCCAGGTCCCTGTTGTGTCCGCCTCAGATGTTGAATATTTAATACAGGGTCTGTTTTTGCCCCACATTTAGACACTTTATTGGGTTCTGTGTTTGATTTCTG
The DNA here is from genome assembly GCA_036877545.1 of Yasuhikotakia modesta. Classification (NCBI taxonomy): domain Eukaryota; kingdom Metazoa; phylum Chordata; class Actinopteri; order Cypriniformes; family Botiidae; genus Yasuhikotakia; species Yasuhikotakia modesta. The sequence continues at coordinate 19,911 of JBAJNP010005034.1, forward strand.
ACCCGATGGCCAGTGAAGTTCTGAGGTTGCACATGTGGCCCGTAAGTGTCTGGAACGAGTTTGACCCTAAAACTGAAGTCAGGAGACGGGAACGCGATGTTCTTGGCAAAACCAGGGCAGAGAAAATAAGGAACGAGAGACAGAAAGATTCTTATGTACATGAACACTTGATCACATGACCGCAGAGCCTCTGTTACTGTGTGCGTTTACCGTCTGTTTGTCAGGTTGTGTAGCTGGTGAGATTTTGTGTACAGTCCCAGCCGATTGTGTGTTAACAATTTTTGTGTCAGCGCAGCAGCAGAAATGTGTGGGACGTTAAGATCAAATTTAATTGGAATTTAGTTGCTCATATGAAACCCACCTTCTGAACTGAACCCTGGGTTATTATTGGGACTCATTTGATGATGTTCAGAGTCTCATAACATGTCTCTCAACATGTGTGATGAAGTCTCAGCGATTCAAGACTGCAAAATCACACAGTGTGCCCTGAAAATGAACTCAGAACTTTCCACCAATCACAGACCTAGAACTCAGACCTAGAACACTGAAGAGATTAGAACCAAATCTCACGTCTCACCGTGAGGCATCAGTCTCTGTTTTCTTTTCATCAGTGAACATACAGTAACAATATTCCTGTCTGTCTTTGTGTTTGAAACAAAGCCAGGCTGTTCACACCTGAACGCTTGTGTGTGTGTTTGTGTGTGTTTGTGTGTATCAGAGGCCCATAAGTGTGAGTTGAGTTGTCGTTCCAAAGAAACAGAGGAGATTGTTTTCATGAACCAGGTGATGCACGATGGAACGCGATGTAGTTACTCTGACCTGTTCAGTGTCTGCGCTCGAGGAGAGTGTCTGGTGAGAACACACACACTCACACATACATACACACACACTCACACATACATACACACTCACACACACACTCACACATACACACACACTTACACATACATACACACTCACACACACACACCCTCTCACACATACATACACACACACACACACTCACATACTCACACACACTCACACATACATACACACACATACATACACACACACACACACACACTCACACATACATACACACACTCACACATACAGACACACACTCACACACACACACTCACACACACACCCTCTCACACTCTCACACACACTCACACACACACTGATGTCTAATTAGGGGCATCTAACATCTGTTGTTATGTAACGTTAATTAAAATGACCGCAGACAAACTCCAAACCCTTTATTTATGAATCACTTCAACCTTTGGGGGAGATTTCAGCAGTTTCACTCTGGAACTAATTTGGTTCCCAAACCATCACTAAATAAACACAAACACACATGATTCAGATTGTGTCTGATAAACACAATTAAACTGCACAGTCTGATTCACAAGAGATTCCCCCCCTCACAGATACTTTCATAAACAAACAGACTGATAACTGTATGAATATGAATGATATTGTGTGTTTCCCAGCATGTGGGCTGTGATAAGGAGGTGGGATCGTATAAACAGGAGGATAAGTGTGGCGTCTGTGAGGGCGATAATTCTCACTGTCGCACCGTCAAACTCACCCTCACCAAAACACCAAAAAAGACAGGTACAAAAATCTCCCCACACAGATGTGACACAAAACGCCTGTCAGACACACAAAACTCACTTGTTTACTGCCCTCGAATGTATTTCTCTCTCGACAGTTTTATTCTCTGTCCTAAAAATCACATTTTAGCCGAGGGCAAAATACAGCTAGACAAAAACACAACACAGAGATAAACAGCCCTGAATATCTGTTAACTTAAACCCATCACGTGTGAACACAAGACTTGTGCAGTTGTGTAGTTGTGCATACGCACACGCTGATGGTTGTGTTTGTGAAAAACATTATTTATGAATGTAGTGAGAAAATCTTACGGTTTCCCATATAATTTGTCTTATCTTTGGGTACAAACACAATCTCGTTGTGTGAGATTTTCTCATCCGATCTGCTCACACGCCACTAAAACTGGGTTTGTGTGCGTTTGTTTGTTCTAGGTTTGCTGAAAATGTTTGACATTCCTGCAGGGGCGCGACACATCGTGATCGAGGAAAATGAAACCTCTCCACATGTCGTTGGTGAGTTTGTGGTGCTGAAATCTCAGATGTGTGACGTGTTGTGAGAGTCTGTGGAGACTGCAGACTCACTCGTACAGCTTAAATGCTATAAAATGATAGTAAATCTTTTTGAGAAATTGGAGATAAACGTGTGTGTGGGTAGTTTTTGTTTTAAGGATCTGTGGCATAGCGTGTGTTAGCACAGAAAATCACTACCACCTGAAGTCTAATAAACTTGTGTTTATAATAAACGTGTGTTTGCGGTGATGCACTTATGGGCTCATGTAGAGGTCGAAGAGATTTCAGAGTATAAACAAAACTTAAACATCACAGGTTATCATGAAACGCTTTAAAACTGCCGTCTCTTGGTTTTTCAAACAGAGGGAACCGAGTTAAACGTTCTCTGATGTGTTTAAGAGCCTCACACTGATGGTCAACAAAGCAGAAGACATTAAACACATTTCACACAACTGCATGAATACAAATGCATCTACACAACAGTGTGCATCACCCGCAACTTTCACACCTTAGCATTAACATAAACTTAAAGGAGAAGTAGGTTAGTTTAAATGCATTAATCTGCCAACACGTTTGCATCAGACAGACTCATGTAGGGATCCTAATTTATACTGAAACTGAGACGGATTGATATTTGTGACTCTTTTTGCTCCTTCAGCTGTTAAAAATCAAATCACTGGCAGTTTCATCCTGAACGCTAAGGACGAGGAGCCAAAGCCCAAGAACTTCATTGAGAACGGCCTGGAATGGGAATATTCCCTGACAAACGGCAAAGAATCTTTGAAGACCATCGGGCCGCTGCATGAAGGCATCGTGGTTCTGGTGAGTGAAGAGCAGATGTTCTGGAGATCTAACAGAAGTTAGATGTTTGGATTGATGATGTTCCTCTGAGCAGGTCGTTCCACAAGCTGAGGAGACCAAGATCAGCCTGAGCTACAAGTACATCATTCATGAAGATCTTCTGCCCGTTATCACCAACAACAACGTGCTGCTGGCCGAACTGGACACGTATGAATGGGCTCTGAAGAGCTGGTCTCAGTGCTCCAAACCCTGCGGAGGAGGTGTGTGTGTTTGCAGGGCTCACGTATCTTCTGATAACAGCTTTGATGATGACAGAAGCGTGTGTGTTCTCAGGTGTTCAGTACACCAAATACGGCTGTCGGAGGAAAAGCGACAGCCGTCTGGTCCACAGGAACTTCTGTGAGGTCAGCAAGAAACCCAAACCCATCCGTAAACGCTGTAATACCAACAACTGCAGCCAGCCATTGTGAGTCCAACAGCCCAACGTCTGAAATCTCACGTGTCTCCTCTGAGTTTATGTAGAGCTATAATCTAACTTTGTGTGTGTAGGTGGGTTGTAGATGAATGGAGTCCATGCAGTAAGTCCTGCGGAAAGGTGGGATATCAGTCTCGCGTGGTCCAGTGCATGCAGCCCCTCGTGAACGGAACCAACAGGCCGGTCCACACCAAATACTGCACAGAGGAGCGTCCAGAGAGCAGAAGATCGTGTAATTCCAGCATCTGTCCGGCTCAGTGGAGGACAGGTGTCTGGTCACAGGTGTGTTTATTATCACAGCAACAGTGTGCAAACACCTGCGCCTCCGTGTTTCTCCACCGCGTGTAGAGACAGGATGTGTGGCACGAACAAGGAACGGCAGCGGCAGAAATACGTCTGAAGTTCATGCGATGAATCTGCTGCATTATCACCGAATGCGTCTCACCGGCGTGTCTCTGCGTTCAGATGCGTTTTATGGCATTAAGTTTTGACGTGTCTGTTTTTATAAACACATGAATACATGAGAGAACATGAATAAAACATTGAGAGGAGAGAAACATTTTCTCTCCGCTGAGACCAGAACTAAACGACTCTGTCAGTTTATATTAGGGATGCAGGAACATTTAGAAGCTGATATCATTTAGATCTGAAGACATCAGAGAACATGAGAACAGACGGATGAAACAGGACTGTTCACTGTGTGTCCGTTTTCATGCCTGAAACTCATGATATGAGCTCAAGGCTTTTCTGGTGATGTGTCAAAGGAAATGACATCACTTAAGAGGTTTATGACATCACTCAAGAGGGTCATGACATCACTCAGAGATTAGCGAGAGGGGAGATTATCAATTGATTTAAACATCTGAATGATTTTTTGTCAAGATGACAGCAGTGGCGCACACACACATACACAGATACACACACAGATACGCACACACACATATACACACCCACACACACACATACACAGATACACACACACACAGATACACACACAGGCACACAGATACACACATACACACGCACACAGATACACACACACTCGCACACAGATACACACACACATACACAGATATACACACACATACACAGATACACACACACATGCACATAGATAAACACATACACACACATGCACACAGATACACACACTAAAAATGGATCTATAACAAAAAACATTCAAAAGTTCTATTTCTTATTTCATCTAATGCTTTAAATGAAGTCTTTCTGTACACATGATGTGATGCGATCAGGTGTGAATGATGTATTTCCTGTGTTTGTTTACTGTAGTGCTCAGTGACGTGTGGTGACGGCATTCGTCAGCGTCAGGTCATCTGTAAAGCGTCTGATAACAGCCCGGGTCAGTGTGACGCGGAGAAACCCGAATCTGTGTCCGTCTGCAAACTCTCATCCTGTACAGGTACACGTCTGTGAATCTGCTCTCTGTCCTCACGTGGAGTTTAATAGACTCTCAGTTTCTCAGGTAAACAGACACTTCCTGTTTGACAGGAAATGAATTTGTTCTGCTGTTTTTTAGAGAAGATGTCTGTGCCGACTTCTAGTAAAGATTTACTGGAAAGTTTGACCACTGAAGCGGAGAAACTAGCAGAAAACACTGTGGATAAAATCTCCAGTAAGTCACTCATGAAAACAGACGGATTAACTGACGGTGAAATGCTGATTCATGTTTATTACAGCCTCTGTATTTGGTTTTAAAGGGATTAATGGAGGAATATGACAGATTTTTATTTGATTTGATATAAATCCAGAGATTAATCGCTTTGAGGAACCAAGATTATATTAGAACGTCTCTCCCAGCAAACATTAAAATAATTGGGGTCGTTTATATCCAGTGACTGACACTTTCAATTATAAATTATTATTAACTCACCGTGGGGTTAAAATAAGGAGGTTGTTTAAAACCCTTTGAAAACAGTGTGGTGTTTAGTCACAAAAGAGTACGAGGGGTGTTACCCGAAATATCCATCAGTGACACAATCTGAGGAGAATGGACTCATAATAAAAACATCATTTTGTCTCGTGTTGTTAGTAGGCGAAACATTTCAGCTCATTTGCATAAAGAGAAACTGAATCTACAGTCTCTGTTTTCGGATCAGTGCGTCACAAACGCCTCCTCAGTGTAATTAAACTTGTGTTGTTTAAAACGCTGTTGCTCATGTTTCTCTCTGTTTCTCTTGTTCTTCAGATGAACCGTGTCTCGGGGATAAATCTATATTCTGTCAAATGGAGGTTCTGGCCCGGTACTGCTCTATTCCGGGGTACCACAAGCTGTGCTGTGAATCCTGTAACAGGAAGTCTGGTTTCAGTACGGTGTCTCCCGACTCGCACCCGCCGTTCTCCTGGCTTCCCGATTTCACGTTCCCGCCTTTTTCTCAGACGAGTCCCAGTGAGACGCAGCAGCCGTCAGCGTCCACATCTGCTCCTGTCGTCCTCACCACTAAAACTCACGGCAAGAGACCCCGACCAACCCCCTCGGCTCCCTCCTCTGCACCCGCGAGCCGTAAACCAGAGGAGGTGACGTCTCTCGCTGCCTCAGTCACCTCCTTCACACGCGAGTCCTCATCCTCATCTCTACCTCCAGAGTCCAGTGCGAGCCACACACGGTCTCCGATCCAAGACCTCGGCAGGGAACAAGACGGACTTAAAGACCACAACGGCACTTTGGACTCGCTGCCCGTGAACAGGAGAGGGGGGGACAGTTTAGGCGGGAGGAACCACAATGACGGGAACTTACCGGTCACATGATCGTCAGGTGGGGCCGGGCAGCACAGCAATAAACGTGTTTTTTTGCATTTAAAACATCTTTAAAACAAGATTTGTTTAAGCTTTATTAGTAAGACTTTAAATCGCCTCATTAATACTAAAAATTCTCTGTAATGGTTGTGAACGAATCTTGTTTTAAGGATTTTTTTGGTTTTACTGGAAAAGGAGAAGCAAACAGATTTGGAGGCGTGTCAGTAAATGACGCCTCGGATGATTAATGAAACATGCCGAGCTGTGATTGGTTACCTCAGAATTAAGTGACATCAGCTGGCCTGCCCACTACATTTCCCAGAATTCTCTGCTTTATATGGAAATGAAAGACAAATAAAGGTGCTGTTATTATTTAAACGTCTCAGTTATAAAATGTGTTAAATGCAGTGACTGCGTTCTGTTATGATCGCAGTTGTGTTTGGTTTCTAGAATTTTCTGTTAGATATTCAGACTCGCGTCTCGTTGTCGTGAGAATGAATTTCCCTGTGTAATAGTTTGTTGTGTGTGGCTGTCGCGCATACGGACAGTGTTTTGACTCAAGCTACATGCGTTTCATTTGTAACATTTGCAGATTTTTTTGGACCACGCGCAAAAATCATTTCTGTCCGCGTCAGATTTTTGCTGGAGAACTGCTCTACCCATAATCCCACAGAGCGATACCTGTCTCCGTGGCAATGACACAAAGCTACTTTAGCATTGCAAAGCGTGTTTATAGCTTTCATGTCACCCTGGTGTTAATGTAGTTGATTTTTCATCAGATTTAAACCAGAACATTCAATGTGATTTCTGTTCACCTGTGAAATAACAAACCACCTCTAATGCGTGTGCTGCAGTTTTTTTAATTTGACTTTTTCAGCTTTTGTTTGCTATAGGAAGCTATAGTTTGCTATAGGAAGTTTCCTCTAGGATGATATAGGAAGCTATAGTTTGCTGTAGGAAGTTTGCTATAGGAGAATATAGGAAGCTGTAGTTTGCTGTAGGAAGTTTACTGGCTTTTTCAGGTGATGTATATAATGTAAATAGCAGGTTTGAGGAGTCTAGGGCTCACGATGAGGGTCTGGCGTCCCTCTGTGTGGTTTAATCTAATTTCTGTATTGTATAGTACTTGTATATACATGAACGAGAGGTTTATGTGTTAATATTTATTAAATTTGTAGGAAGACGAATTACAGGAAAATATACACATTGAAAAACAACACTTTTTTTCTCCTGTTTTTATACTTTGTTTCTCTCCGTCCGTTTGGTCCGCAGCTGGAGACGACTGATGGATGTTTATATGTAGTGTGACAGAAAAATACTGTGTATATGTTTGTCTTTTCACCCAGACATTTTTATTCAGCATCGATTCCCTGAAAGCAGATGTTTCTCACACCATTTACATGAAGAACGAGTCAAAAACACACCAATTAATTCTCAGCTCGTATTTTATTTTACAGTCGTTGTAAACAAACTGTTACCTTCTTAAGAATTAAATTAATTCATGAAGTTCATTAATTGCATTTCAACAGTCTTTACATATTGGTAAAATTGAAGACATTTCACTTTAAGTCTCTGCTTTTCTTTGTCATAAGTGAAGCGTTTGTAAGAAAATCTCTTGACCATTTTGGTTAAATAAGTGACAAAGTTTATTTCTTGTCTTCAGTTTCACTTTCCAGCTGGTTGGAAATTCTGTGTAAAACTCTGTTCTAGTGACAAACTTTATCTGTCATTATATAAATAAAGTTATAAATGTCTGAGCATAACTGGTTCTGCAATTTCTTTATCTTTCTAAACGACATTGTGCTTATAACGTTTTCAGAATTACAGCTGAAAATGTATAGTGACGTATAGAGAAGTTACTGTTATATCACAGAATAATAGTCATAAATTAGACCGATTCATGAGATGATTGTTATTGTATGGTGGACATGAACCTGTGATGGCTTTGAGATCTCCTCTTTGTCTCTAAAGGTCATTGCACAGATTATCATCATCATCATCCGTGGGCTCATGTCCATGAGATTAATGTCACCTCATGTCTTCTGAGTCAACTCAGTGAAAACGCCTTTATAACTCAAATTATCTGTGTGTGTGTGTGTGTGTGTGTGTTGTATTTGTACTATTGTAGAGACCGTTTGTCCACTTTATACAGTATAAAGTCATTGTCCTCATAAATCATAGAAACTGTGTATGTACAAAATCTTTATTCCCCAAGTTCAATTTAAAATAAAACATTAAATGAAATAAAGATGTTTATTTTCTTCATCAACAAATCTTCAGTGCGTTATTCTCAGTAAAGAAAATGCTTGTAGAAAATATCGTTCCTCATCGTTTATCTCACTCATGTTCTCCAGAAACGTTTTCCAAACGTTAACACCATGTGACGGAGTAGACGGACACAAACGTCTGTCTCACAGAGAACATCATTATAGATGTGGTCTGATCTTTAATCTGATCTGCTGTAATGAAATGAACACAGATACACTGAATATGAACGAGTGTGTCAGCGGTGGAAGAGTTTTGGCAGCACAATTGTGTTACAGCATCAGGGGCAATTAAACAAGAATCTTCAACACAACATGTTCTGCCACAGTCTCTCAAATTCATCCTGTTACGCTGCAACATGCACTTTATTTCACAAAGGAAGACAACAGCGAAAATAATGAGATTTGTATCTTTATTGTCATGTCATGTGGCCAAATGTGACCCGTGGTGAAGAAATGAATCACAATCAGCCAAAATCATTGATTGTTATTTTCTTATTCTGTTTTAAAGTCTTTAAAATCATGATTTGTTGGAATCTGAGAGCAAAAAACAGGAGCAGGGAAAGATTTACACAAATGAAAAGCTTTTACATGTGGAGCTGAGGTTTGGAGAGCGTTGGACGAGTTTAATGAACTCATTTGTGTGAAAACCTCAGATTGCCTGTAGCTCATAATTAGCTTGTGCATGTTGCCTCATTTGCCAGCACGGGTCACCAATTAACCTCACGGGTAGTTAACTGGTTACGGTAAGTTTTCTGCGGTCGTGACCAGTTATCACGTCACTTTGAGGTGTATGTTGTGTTCCTATATCGTTCAGAGTCGCCACAGGATCACTGAAGAACTCTGATGACCGTCATCATCCTCACAGCAGAACGTCCAGCTGTCCTTCAGTTTCAGGAAGCGAAGCTCGTCTCGGGCGTCTGCGCAGCCAGCCGGTGCCGCAGGTGTTTGGTGAACTCCAGCTGCGCGTGTGGAAGAGCTTTATTCACCAGAGACATCGGCAGCCAACCCTGAGAACACAGTCACACAATACTCACACAACGAACAGAAATAACACAATCATTTTGATCATCATTTATTATTCTTCACTGTTTAATCACTAATATATATCCCTATAAATGTCTTTCTATAATGTCTCCTGCTGGGCAGCTATAGAGATGAGGGTGGAGCTAAACTGATGTGCTGCATCTGTTGTTCACCTTCACATCCATGTTAAGCAACCAGACAAAGCGACTCTTCTCTGGGTGACGCTGGAGGGGACACAGAATTATACAGGTGGGTCCGTCTTCAGCCCTGCAAACAAACACCATTATTATCTTAAACAAACATTACAGTCTGAAACAAACCCTTAAACACAAACAAACAAAACATTTTCAAACCATAATATTTTCATCTTGAACTGCCTGCTTTTGTGTTTTACAGAGGAACTAGAACATGAGGTAGAAACGAGGTTGAAACAGCCTCATCCTCAGCTGTTACCTCACAAACCCCGGCTGAGGTGGAACAGAGTCCAGCCGGGTTGCGGCGCCGCCCAAGTAAACATGTGACTCGGTCTTGGACGAATGACGGACGCTCAGGAAGTCCCGCTGACCAATGAGGTTTCCTGCCGTTTCTGCAGACACTTCATGTGTAACTATGGTGCTGGACCCCACGTGCTTCAGAACCTGTGAAACAAAGTAGCTGCTTTTAATTACAGAGTTCTGCTAACGGACCAGAACCATCTGGAGACCCGAAGCGTCGCAGACGCTGTGAATGTTAATGATCACATGACAAACATCTGCATCTGGCTGCTGATGTCACGCCGGGTATTTTTACACAGAGGCCTCCAACTCATGATATCAATAAAAACGTTCTAGCAACGTTATTCGTGCGCCGCTCACTTTGATTTGTTTGATGCCTGGGTTCCAAGAATGCATCTCCTCCACTCTTAAGAAGAGAACGTCGTGAAGTTCCTCTGTAGACGCGTTCAGCTCGGCCTCCAGCCGGAACACTTTCCGGTTCCCCGTGAGAACTTTGCTGTAGATCACATCTCCATTCTCCTGAGGAAATAAAAGATGGTGTTTAAATCAGAACGTGGCGTCTGGTCTGCTGAAGGCCAGGAGATCTTTGTACATTCTCTCATAATTACCTCAGCTAGCTCCAGTTTCCAACCCTCCTTGGACTCCACAATCTTCAGAGCTTCACTCAAAGCCGCTTCGCCTTGTCTGAGGAAGAACATGTCCTCTCGTCCCACCGCGGGGGTCTGCGCCTGCGCCGGCTCTGTCTCAATAAATGATTGAGTCATGATGTGGTGAGTCACAGCCGAGACTGTGTGTG
>JBAJNP010005035.1:0-30630 GCA_036877545.1 Yasuhikotakia modesta
GTAAGAAATTACACACTTTAACTTTAAGTGACATCGCTTTGCTAAATGAAAGTTTGAAGATCTCTTGTTTTTCCTGTATCTATCCATTACTTGTTTCCTGCAGGATGTAAAAATAAGATACCTGTGACATCCCGTCACTCCTGGGGAAGATGAATCGATAGAATGTACCTCAAGGTCAGTGTAGCCACTCAAAAAAGCCATATAGATCTCTCACACAATGTGATAAATCGTACCTCCACTACTGCAGTCTATGAGTGTTTCAGATACTTTCAGACGATAAACACCGTCACCTGGGCAGACTAGCTGTGGGTGATTAAAGCACTTTGTCTTAAGTTTTGCTGATCTCGCCTCCTGATTCTCCTCTCTCCCAGTTCTCCTCATATCGTACCTCCTCCTTTTCGTTTGCAAATAAAAAGCAAATTCAATTCTGACTACTTTGTCTGAGCGATGCGCCAAACAAATGAGAACTGATAAAATGTCACACTTTATTTTTTATCTGTCTGTCTTTCTATTGATTGCCACAGAGGACCTGAGGTAAAGTCTAGAATGTGAATCCGTCTCACATTTTGATTGTGAGTTTGCCGTGAAACAGACCTACAGTCAGTGATGACATTTCCATTGAATTACTGATGCGTAATAGAATACTAAAATGTTCCACGTGAGGCACAGCTGTAAACAAGGAACTGGAATCAATTCTGTTTGAGCGCAAAAGTGAGTTTACTTATTAGATTCACTACAAGTCAATCGTTTGGACAAACCTATTTACTCCTAATGATTACTCTGTTAGAATAATAGAACAGTTATCAAAATGATGTTAAAGTAACACAAATGAAGGTTATTTGTCGTTATGGGGAATTAAATGCAAGTCATTTATCTGACCACCTTCAGTTGCTTACAAATAGCCCTTTTTTGCCTATATTACAGGTCTGCAGACTCTGATGCAACGTCATAAAGCATTCAGCTGGAAACGCTATTTATTTATTTTTTTGAAGCAGTTTTTGGCAATTATTGGCTGTTTTTCCTTCACTATCTGGTTTAACTCAAAAGGCACAATAACTACATTTTTGGCACAAAATGTTCCAGCATAAGCTGTAAGAATTTTTTTAAATGAAAAATAAAGGTTAACATGTTTTTGAAGTCCCTGTTTTAAAGTTTTACAGTTAATGTGTAAACATTAACATTGGTGCAGTTATAGTCAATGTCCTGCTTTACCTCAGAAAGGAATCCTAATCTAAACCCCTCACATCTAATAAATGTCTCAGTGAGTCTCCGGGAGTCTTTCATAAAGCACAGAACATCAAATGTACAAAGGATAGGTACAAAGGATTTTGATCTGGCCTCAGGAGAGTGGCTCCTGTCCAAGTTTAAAGTTTCTTCTACTGTACCAACATTTCAAGTGTGAGCAGAACATCAGCCCTCAAATACTGTGGACAGGAGCGTGAGCTCAGAACTGTTCTGAAGTGTGTCAGAAAAACATCTGATACATGAAGAGAAAGATCAAGAACATCTTCCATAAACTCTTTTCTTTGATCACCGACAGACAGGCCAAATGATACATTTATGTTATACTCTGTAATAAAAAATATACAGTGCAGACTGTATTATCTAAGTCTACTTATCTTTGTTTAGCCTTTAAGGGCAAATTCACAAAACAGTTGAATCTCTCTAATGTGTTACAGAAATTAAGATGAATAGCAGTGGACTGATGCTGTATAGTCCCAGGAAAGTACATCGGATGGATCCTTCACAATCCTAACACTCAGAAACAAACGGGTGAATTGTGGGCTGTAAGCTGTCCCTAGCACAGATTGTGTGGCCATGTTTGCAGTGTTCCACAATTTGTGTAATTCCTTTAGAGACCTCAGTTCTAAATCAGTACAATCCAATGCAAATAAATGTTACCAGCGAGCATAATTCAGTCTTAAATCATTTCTTCCTTTGGTTTTTGTAAATTTATAGAAAAAGCATGTCTTTAATTGACCATGTCATGTCACTGGAAAATTCTTGTAAGTCTGGCTGTTATAGAGATCTACAGTGGGTTTAGTTCCTCATTGTGAGCAATTCAGTAGAGCTAAATTGCCAGAACATGCATTAAATGTTTGTCTCTCAATGTGCCCAGCTGTCTCTGTTGTGATGGTGGACGTGTTTGAAACAAGCAATAAAGTGGTTTGCCTGAAGGCAATGTGGCCAGGTTTGGGCCGGGCAGGACTCCAAATGGACTGGGTTTGTAAATGCAGGCCTTTTTTCTCTCAGTGTGTTCTACCTTAGTGGAAGATCACGTAGGGATCACTTCATTGAGGAGCAGTGTGGACTTCAGTCATGTGTATTTTGCAGCAGTGGGGGGTATGGGAGGGACTGGTTTGGCAGTCTCCCACACCATCTGGACACAGTATAATGTTCAAACACACTCCAGCTCAGCCCTGCTTCTAAATACTGGACCACCCACTTTGAAGGACTGGTACACCTGTGCAGGGAGGGTCTTGTGAATTGGCGATCACTCTGATGAAAAGGAATGAAGAAAACAAAGTATAGATAATAGGAAATATTGTGTATATAGAATAGAATTTATAGATATAGTTATAATTTTAAATATAGTTAATCTCTGTAAATTTCATATCTCATTCACAAACTTTAACTTTATTTATAAACGGTTAGTATTTGTTGAAATGAATAGTGTACATAATGTAAAAAAGAATGTGTGTCTGCCATTTAATGCCTTATGTGTTATTTGTTTTTAAAAAGAAATTTTGAAAAATAATACCAAAATGTTGTGGTAAAGGATCACAAGTTCTGAGGAATAGAGAAATTGCACCACTTTTAAATGTATTAGTTTAGTGTTGTTAATTTACACATGCCAGTACAATTACATTGTTTAGTGTTAACAGCAGTTAACAGTCAGTGCTAGTGCTGTGAGAAGCTAAAGGCAACCACTGTTTAACTGGATGTGTCTTTAAGAGAACTTTATGATAATTGACTCATAAAGTGTTATTTTTGTTTCTTGTACTAGAGTAAGACTAACTGAAATAGCCTGAGCCACACAAGCTAGATCAGACAATACAGGATGCAACCCAGCGTGTCGTTTTAGGTCCATTTCAGTCATATCCACAACAGGCCTGGTGTGTTTCCCAGTCTCAGTTGTCTTGTCTGATGTTCAGGCGTCTGTGTGGTTGAATTAAATGGTGCAGGGGAAGTGGGCTTTGTTTGCAGGATGAGACAGACTGTCTCGTTGAAACTTCTGCACCTGGTGTCCCTCACTCAAGGACTGTGGCCCACTGCAATGAGCCTTAATCTGGGAGATCACTCTTTATCCAGCAGGTTCTAGGGGCAATGTGGAGGAACATATCAAACCATCTCTATGGATTAGGCTGTGTGATCTCTTGTGGGGCAAGTAATGGGAAGGAAGTCAATCTCTGGGGATTTGTGGCTTTTCTGTCTTAACCTTCTATATCTGTCTTTCTCTTTGTCTTGTTGTCGGCTACTGTGTTCATGTTATTGTTAGTTTTGTACATTTGTTACTTGAAGGGGTAGTTCACCACTCCCAAAAATTGTATGTTTATCAAGCAATGTTTCTTGGGCAGAAATACAGAAAATACAAATACTGATAATGAACATTCATTTATTTTAATGGTTCAAATGTGTTGCGATTATCATTAGTTCACTTAACTTTAGATTCATAAATCATTAGTATCACTAATTAGCCTTGTTAATCTACATACACTGTTTTTCTGTTAATTATATGTAAAGCTGTTTACATATGCACCATAAAAAGACATTTATGGCAGAAACAATGCATCATAAAAAGCGCTTTTTAATAAATTGAATTACATTTTGAATAATCTCCAACACTTCCTGTGAGTGTTATGGACTACAAATATTATTGCATCAACCTAACACATTAACTGCCATTAAATGAAGAAAAACAGGTTATTTAAAAAATCTTTCTGTGCCACAGAATAGTCAGACTGGTTTACAATAACATAACAGCTGCAGTGAATCTATCACATCAGTCTGTCACATTAAATGTATTAGTCTGTAATATTTTGCAAGTATAGAAAATATAAAAGTATTCCAAAGTGGCTTGAGAGATGTGAGTAACCAGATGGTTGCTTGTTCGAGCCCCATAAGGAGCGACTCATGAACTACTACCATTGTGCCCTTGAGCAAGACACTTAAGTCGCTCTGGATAAAAGCATCTGCTAAACGACCACTGCTAACAGCGGAGCACCGTTGATGGAACGCATTGCCATCAATTCTTCATTTCTGCCAATAACTAGCATTAGCATCCCAAGGTCATAAAGTGAGAGGGTGAGGTCCAGCCAATCCAGTTTCACTCCCAGACGTAAAACAACCTGCCAACTGCGTACACCTTTAATTTTGTACAAGGTGAAAAATGTAAGCATGCTAAAGAAAATAGTGTATGTTTTAATGTTCGTCTTTGACAGTGAGAGAGAGAGAGAGAGAGGAGGTGTCCTATTGCAGATACACTCTAGCAGAGCGGTGCTGTAGGCTTCAGAGGAGACGAGAGGAGAGGAAAATGAGGAGCTAGCGTTGATTCCTCCTCCTCCACCAGTGACAGCGCAGAGTAATGACTGGTAATGCTTCAGAGTAATCACGCCACGTCATATTTCTCCTTTCCTCTCATGTTCAGTCTCCAAAAAAATGTTTTATCTGTGAAAGCATGTGTACTCATGTGTGAGTGATTTGGGTGGGGGCGAGAGAGAGAGAGAGAGATATTGATGTTGCGATGCACAACACGGAATAACAATAAATGACAAAAAGGGAAGGAAACAAACAAATAGAATCTGAGTGACTGCCAAACTAAAAAAGAACCCATATCATAAATAAATCAGGGGGAAATGGTGTTTAGTTTAAACATTTCTGTACCTCTACTGGTACTTAATGGCAACAACAAGTTCATGGGTTTGATTCCCACCTGATACAGAAATGTATACATTGAATCCTTATGTAATATGAATAACAGTGTACTGCTAAATGAATATAATGTTAAATGTTTGACCATCCCTTCCCTCAGTCTGCAAGAACTGAAGTGCTTGCTTTGTGTCAATTGGAGAAAAATATGAAAAATGTAAAAACAAACAAGTGTTTCATTCCTGTAGGTGTCAGGTGATGGCCAGAGCTGTAGTCATCAATAGATGAATTCAAACACAATTTCCCTGGAGGTTTGCTGTTGGAGCCACATTTTATCGCATTTATGATAAAATGTCTCTTTTTGAAAGCGTGCTGTGCTGTGCTGATTCCAGGAGGCACAATGTGATCACGGTGTGATCGCAATGCACATTAGTTTTTCTGTCCCTCTGTTTTGTATCAAGCAGGTGGGACAGAAATGGTTCTTTATTCTGTGCCTGAAGTTATCACCTCATGCATTTCATCAATATATTGTTTGCATAAATTTGTCACTGCCAGGCCCACGAGGAAGCTGCACCCACAGAGCTCCACAGAACTGGAAAAACTCTGTTATGTATCACCCACCCATGATTGTTAATTATATATTTCACCTAGTTAATGGTGCTTAAAACTACCAAGTGTGTAACAATCTCTGTTCAGTTTTACAGCTGCTTTACCGGTTTAAATCCATGATGCAGATTTGTTTATTTGCCAAAACATAACAGAAATTTTAAAATACGTTAGCGGATTGTGTCTGGGCCTTGCTTGCTAGGCTTGCTTAGCAACATACCTGTGGTTAGCTTGAGGCTTGATTAATTTTTTGGCATAACTTTAGTCTAAGCCTAATCATTTAATTCAAATTCATAATAAATTAAGCCAGCAAAAAAAAAACAAAAAAAACAACACACTAAATGGGAGGTTGCCGAATCGTTCCTCTGTGCAGTAAACAAAAGTTTACACACACACATGATTTTAGACTTCATAAGTTTGGCATCTAGCACTGTTTACCATTGTCTGTGGAAAAGTACAAGTTTGCTAGATTTGCTGACAACTTTGAGTTTTAATAAGTTTTGGCCTGTCGGGTTTGAGACTACAAACTCCCTCTTGTCATTTTGCCAACTTGCAGGAAAGACCTCCAGCCCTGAGATCCATCTTGCAGGCTGCTCTGGGCTGGCTGCCTGGCCGTCCTGCCCGCCTGCCCAGGCCAGATGCAGAAGGACCAGATGGAGGAGCTAATCACTGGAGCAGCAGGCAGCGTGAGCGCTCCTGATCTAAACATGTTTAGGTAGCCCACGGGACTGAATTCAGTATGTTCATTCGCTCACTTTCCTTTATATCATCTTGTGGCTGTCTCAGTCTGTCTCTCTGAATCTATGTTTCTGGTGAGCATTTTTGCAGAGCTTGATACTATATCTTGCAGGATAAAGTATCAGGTTTTCGCATGATCGCTTTGGACATAGATCCATGGTAATGCAATGAAAATCATTCAGTGTCACTGCATTTATCTAAGTACCATGATTTTAACCACTGATACCATTACTGTACTGTACAGTTACAGTTGTAGTTGTTCATTAGTAAGGGTAGCCTTTTAATTGGTATCACCATTGTCAGTTCCTAATAACTATACCCACATGTTGAGACCTTATATAATGCTTCAGATTGTTTAATGTGAACCAAGAGACCTCAACGTTTTTGCTAAGGCCCCCTTTTGGACACAGACACAGCAGGGACCCCCATTACATATTGTGTAAAAATGAGGGTCACATTTTAATCCTGGCCTATAATAACTTACATATATTCTAATACTAATTCATTTACATAATTTTGCATATTATGCAGTTCCAAGCCATTAAAATAAGTCAGCTTAGCATAATGTTAGCTTAGTGTTGCATTTTTGTTTATGGCACATGTTCTTTTTTACAAAAACCAGTTTAAACATTAGTTACCAGTGATGGACCCTCTACAACACTGCTGTGGACCACCTGTGTGTTGTGGACCCCTGCTGAAGGCCCATAATAGGTAACAGTGTTTTGCTACATAAGTGTGTCTACAAATGTTTGTCCCAGAATAGATGCTTTCTGTATGTTTCTGAAGGAGAACGCTAAGTGTTCTCACAGACCCTTGAATGATGTCTAGACGTACGTTAAGTAGCTGTGCAGAGATCAGGAGCCCCGTAACTGTGTGATTGAGATGACGTGGCTTATGGCCCCCTGCTGAGTGAAGGCTGCATTGCTTGAGCGAGCAGCGATTTGCTTTCTGCCCTCTTTATAAAGACTGACACGCTGGTTCTTTAGAGGGGTGAAGACAATTCTTCAAGACAATACAGTCTGCATGGAGCTGTGATGAACTTAGGGCTTCGGGAACAGACTCTTGGGTCTGACTTGCCAGTCATGTGCTCTTGTGAATTACCCCCTTTTGGACCAGTCTTACCCTCAACCCTGTGTGCAGACATGAGGTCACCAGGGGTAGATGAGGTGCTGCCCAATTCTGCATTTGCATTTAGCTGCTCATTTCTTCTTGGCTGGTATAAGAAGAAAATTCCTAAATTTCAGAACCATTTATATAGAAACTTTATATAGAATTTATATAGAAAATATTTATATATTTATATACAAAAGTAATATTTATATAATTTATATTAAACATTTATATAAAAATGCTTGCTCAGAAAAGGTGACTATAAATGATTATAGCTAATCAAAAGTCAGTAGAAATAAATGAGGTATGTTTAAATATGCTTGTTACTGTATAGTTGTAGTTACTGTTCCTATGTAAATAGCAGTAAATTAAATGCATAAAGCTGATAACAAACATGTAGACTTCACTGCTAGACGTGGCAAAAAATGTTCTCCACATTTTAACATGCTGGGACATAATTGTTCAAGTTCGTTGGCTTATGTTCAGTGCTCAGCTTTAAGGTCTAAAGTGGCTAGATAGTAGACAGGGGGTTTAACATCATCATATGCTGGTGGGTTCTAAGTTGCCCACTCTCTCCATGGGAAGCGAGGAAGTTATTTTAATAGTTCATTGAAAGACTGACGACAGGTTAATTTGCCTTTTAGAAGGCAGTCTTTGCCCCCGCAGCTTTCACCGTGGCTTCCCCTGTGTGGTGACAGCTTACTCATTGATCTGGAATAATCATGACTAGTGCACATATCATATTTCATTGTGCCAAATGACAGCAAAAAATAAAGACTTCTAAGTGCAGATCCTGCAGGGCAGCAGATATTCCAGTTTGACTGTGCAGTGAATGAAGTAACTGCAACGTATAAATGCAGAATTAAACTGTAGGGCCTCAGCTTTGTCACAAGTGGGCTTAACCTTGAATAGACCAGATCCCTGTGAATACGTCAGTCTATTTCTAAAATCCAGTAACAACTTTTATTGTTCCCTTCTTCACGCTGCACCATGTGGAATCGTGTTCTTCAGAACCAGAGAGTGCGATAGGTTTTGACAGTGCGAGACCTTCTGCTCTTCTGTGGAGCTGCATGCTGACAGAAACTCATTAATTATCTTGGGCGGGGTATCGTCTCACGCAGCCTTCACCAAAAGATGCCAGTCACCTGCCCGGCTGAGCTGAAAAATCGTTAGAGACTCTTAACGTTCTTGCTTGCGTGTTCGTCTCATCGGCTGGAGAATATCGCCTGCCGTCTTTTACTGTCAGAGTCTATTGTGCTGGAGCTAAACACAGAGGCACCAGTGAAGCTGAGGTTGAGAAGACAGGAGAGGGAATGAGGTTGGTGAGAATGAGGTAGAGTTGTGAAGCAGATTTTTGGTGGAGTGTCTTGGTGACCTTTAAAGCAAAAAGGTCCATGATGTAAAGGAGAAAGTTATCTGCTAGGTTTATCCCAGTGGCAGCATTTTAAAATGCCTTCTTTGCTTTTAAGCATGCACAGTCCTAAGCTATTCATTAGCCGCTATCCTAAGCTTCAGCATCACAGACAGGAGGAATAAAGATATGAAAATTAAGTTACTGTAATTTTTACAACAAAACATAAAACAGGCACTAAAAAATGTGCTGTAATAAAATGTATATTTATATTAAATATATTTAATGTTTTGTGTTAGTTTGTTTTACATACATAAAAACATCATTTTGCTTATGTCTGTAAATTAATGACCATCAATAGAGAACATTGCATTTCAGGTCCAGATGGTAGTTACATAATCTAACAGCACATGTTAACTGTCCTGTACTAACCAGCTGAATCTTGACCTTTGATTTAAAGTCTTACTGTGCTCTTAATAATGACACATTAACACACCAGACATAATTCAGTGATGTGCTGCAGGTTCGACTGAAAACAGCTTTGAGAAATGTTCACCAACTATAACAGAAAGGTCAAATAAAGGACATATAGGGTTTTGTGTGTTTGTGTTTCCAGCACAGTGAGGAGGGTTTAGACAGACAAGGGTAGAATGATATTTTCAACTATGACTTGACCTGGTTTTCCCAGTGTAATGGCATTGTATTACAGCTTGTTCCAGCTTAGTGAGTCTTAAGATTGAGCCCTTTTGCAGTTCAGACTGCTGTGACATTCTGCCGGGCTTCTTTGCTTTGTCCTTGGGTGCAAATCGCATCGTATCAGAGTGTTCGCATGCTAGGTGGGCATTGGCAGAAATACAGGAGAAGGCGTTTCAGTTGTCGTTGGTCTATAATGGTAAAATCAAATGAATTATTCCCTGACAAATTATGGAAGTTAACCTCAGAGGATGCCAAAGGGGCGTAATTTGAAAAATGGTGCCATTGTGCTGTGTGTTACTTGCTCACATTTGAGAAATAGCCTTTTAAAATAAAGCCTTTTTAAATGACGTTTGCCAAAGGGCCGGATTTCATCAACAAAATGCTTTGCTGTGCAATAGTCTCCAGAGTTCCACTGAACTGTTAAACCATTTGAATGCTTCGACCTTAAAACAGAACAGCATATTTACTTAGTATGATGGATAGAGGAGGGGTTTCTTTAAGTGCCAGTGTGCTTGAACAGGCTGCGAGACAAGTCTTGGCAATACAATTTTAATGTCACCCCAGCAGACAGCATAGCAAACAGACAGAGATGTTGTTTTGTGACACTCTCATTGTTCATCTCTGCATACACCCTGCTAGGTTCCGTGTGACGAAGCAATTGAAATTGATCTTTAGTCTAATCGAAACAAAATTGGTTGAAGTGGACCGTTTCTCACACGATACATCAATCTCATTTGATCCAATTTCTCTGTTGACTCTCCAGAGGAACATTTCACAGTTCCCAAAAGCTGTCCTGTTCAGTGTAGTTCATTAGGAGACTTTGTGATAAAGATGATTTACATCATCACCATTTCATGCAGAGGCTCCCTGAAGCTTTGAATGCAGCCCAGTCATTGGTTGTGCCAGACGCCCATGCAGTGCAGAAGTACCCAATCCTGAGAAAGGACCCCCTGACAGAGTTATGAGGCAATTAAATTATTGTTAAATTTGCCTGTGTATAGTGATTATACTATGCATAGTGTATTCATTTAAAATCATATGAAGTAAAGATTTGTAGTACAACACTAAGCTCAGTATTAATGTTTAAAGTTGTTTAGAGGGCCAGTTGTTTAGACAGCAGTTTTCTAGTTATTTTGCTGCAGGCCAAATTTTTTATGAAAACATGCATGTCTCTTGCATGCATGAAACGTTTTCTTGCTTTATTCCACATACTTGCTAACATCCAAAATACAATGACCTTTATCTGTAAGCAAATGTAGTATCTTTTTGTTTTATTTGTGCCACAATTTTTGAAAGCTCATCTTTCTTTTCTCCAGATGAAACAGGCTAATCACAAAGCATTTTTGTGTTTAGTGCTTAGGAAGACATTCATAGTAAAATTTTGCTCTGTAGACCAATAGCCTGAAAACTAGATAATAATAATAATAATAAACAATCCTGAATATTCTCAGCAATTAAACTAAGAGGACATTAAAAAGTCAATTTTGGAGGGCTTAGAAAATGACGCCGACCACCACTGATCTCTTTCAATTAAACAGAGAATTACTCATCACCTGCTTCAGGATCGTCTCATCAATCAGAAGTCCATAAACCGCATTTTCCAGGCATCCTAGGGTTCGTCACCTGCTGCTGCCGCCTCCCTCTGCCAGCTCTCCTCATCTCCTGCCTCTAATGTCTCTTCCCGCTAATGACATTAGAACGTTCTGAGGGAAGAAGCGGCTGCTATCAGTGCAATTAAAGAACTGAGACTACATTCATTTGGGACTTTAGCCAAATGACGGCTAGAACTCATTCTAGAAAGTCTTTTTTCTGCAGAAGAACTTTCAGGGTTATTTTTAGGGTTCCTCATATGCTAGGTTCTAGCTGTCCAACATACATATGATTGTTTTGTTCATGGACTTTAGCTAAAATTGCATTGGTTTCTCTTAAATGAGATAAAATATCATGTCCACATTGTAGCTTACTTTAAAGGGACTGTAATAAGATGACCAACTGCAATTTGTTTGTTTTTTAATAATTAAGTTTGTCTGAAATAAACCTAAATTGTTACAGTTAAAAACAGATGACAAAAGGACATCTGGTTCACCTGCTTCTAAATACCTCAAAAATCAAATTATCTATCATAAATTTGATGCCACTAACCTGGAAAAAACAAAATGATTATTTCATCCCCTGCATGCATTGAGTACCATATGTTATGTAAAATTAGCCAATCAGATTAGAGCTTGGCAGATCACAAAAGTAATTTTCAGGTTTGTGAAAGTACACATCAGAAGGTCGGCCAATGAGCTTTGGGCATGCCTCACACTGAAACTGTGTCTATGGGAGTGAATGTCTTCTTTTAAAATCCTGGTTTATTCAGTATTCAGAACAACAATAAGATACTTAAAGGCACCTGCAGCAGGCAGGTACTCAATAGCTCTGCAGTATGAACAAAATCCATTGCATTGAGGAGATGTCCTTCCGTGGAGTTTTATTCATGGCAATATTTACGGTTTCTTCTCCGTTCAGAGGCCAGCTGCAATGCTCCGTGTGTTTATCAGGAACTGATACAGGAGGTGTAACTCATCATGGGGTAAGGGCACTCAGTGCAGTCAGTGAACATGAAAATTGGATTCAGACAGATAAGTCAATCTGTGGGCTGGATCATTTTATGAGGCTGACTTAGAGCGAAGAAACACTGATACATTCTTTCATACATATATTAATAGTAAAAGGAAAAGCTTTTACGGTGAACTGTGTCTGAATTTTTAAATCTGCTTACTTTCTGCGTCTCACATACGCTGTAGGACTACAGTGTCATGGATTTGCTAGGTTAATATTAAGTATTAAGTGAATTATGTCATGAAATTATAAATTGTGTTTATGAAATTAAAGTGAAATATGACAAGCTGTGAATTTAACATGTTTCCTTTGTTAAAATTACATTTGTAAATATATACTTAAACATTTAATGCATGTTTAGGTTGTTGTTTACAACCCTATGGCATAATTCAACATTGTGTGTAGCGCTCAGGACAAAATAAACGCCTTCCATACAGCCTTTAAATTCCTTGTTCCTTTTGCTCTTTCATTCTTTTAAAAAATAAAACTCTGTAAGGTAATTGCAATGGCAAACTCAATGGAGTGTGTTTATCTTGCCTCTCCACCCTGGGATTTGTGGGAAAATTCACCTAGTGCTTAATCTCGGTGCAGTGGTGCATAGAGGAATGGGGAAAAAGTATTAGAAGGCAATATTTGAATACATTTCTAATCAAATGGCAACCAGATATGGATGTTATGGAGGAGAAAACCCCCCTTCATTCTTTTCTACTGTAAATAAACCATAGGAACGATGAAGGAAAGGACAGATAGGGAGACAACAAAAATGACACATATACACCTGCTGCAGCAAAAGCTAGGCAGCTTTAAAGTATATTTGCATTTATGTTTATCTTACACAAGACTATAAATGTCAATGGTATGGGGCTATGAATATAACTATAATGCAAGGTAATGTAACCTGTTCATGTTTTCTCATGATTGCTGTAGTTTTCCATAATAGTCTATAATAGTTTTTAAAAAACTGATGGTCCCAATACATTAGCCACATTTGTGATTTTTCTTTAACAGTTTTAGGTTTGCGTTTAGATACAAAACTTTGGTCATATTCGCTGTGGTTATGTATGCATTAATTGAGCTTTAAATTCTCCAGCTGTTTGCTTTGTATTGCATGAAACGGCACCGATAAAAGATTATTTCATTTTACACAAACCAGATGTGACATTTGGCTCATGCACAGCAATTACATTTCCAATAAATTCAACATGTCCAGGATGAATAAACTAATAGCTTCACTGAGAATAATTTGCTATTGATCGTGGTACTTGCATAATTCCTGCTCTGGGTCGATAACCATAGTTTTGGTCTTTTTAAAGATATATTTTGAACAAGCGTGGTAAGAAATAAATCAAATTAGGTGTAATTAGGTGGTTATCTTTGCAAAGGACACAGTCTCCTTCATGTTAGGTTTGTTTGTTTGTTTGTTTGTTTGTTTGTTTTAAAGGATAATCCTATATTAATCAATGCTTCACAGTGATGAAACTAATTTTACTTATCCCAGTCTTTGTTAGTTATTTGCAGGTTTAAAATTGTCTGTATGTAATTGTAGATTTTTGTTGCTCTACAGTCGTCCAAACAAACATTCAAGTGAAATATTCACGGATCTCTGTTCTGGATTGCTAAAGGAATTCTTTACCTCCAGTGATCAGGCTGAAGATATTTTGAGAAATGCAAAAGTGTGAGAAGTGATTCATACAATGGAAGTCAATTATGATGATCAACTTTTTTGTGTTGTGTTGCTTTATTGTGTATCTTGGATGCAAAAGTCATGCACGTTTGGAATGTCATAAGGATCAGTAAATGATGGAAGAATTGTAATACATTTTTGTGTTAATTGTTACTTTAAGGTCGTTTGACTGTCATTTTCACATTCACATTTTTAATCTTAGTTTGCACAGGATAAACAATGTGAAAATTGCCAAGATAATATAAACACACATTGAAATAATAAAATACCTCTAATACTTCATTGCATTCTTCTAAATATTTAAACACAAATCTGTATTCTGAATGAACACTTACTGGAATTATATTGAGGTGAACTGATGTTTACTACTGTGATAAACATATCTTATACTGTAAATGAATATCTAATTGCATGTGGAGCAAGTAGATTACAGGTAGATTGACATGTCAAATAGTGATTGGTTGGGTGAAATTTGCATTAGATGTTTACCTGGTAAGATCTATTAATGTGTGGACATGAATGCATTCCAATATGGCGGCGCAGAGCCTTCAACACTATGACATCATCAGCAATCCAATTCTTTATTATAAGTCTGTGGTTGTATTCTGAAGAATATGGTTTATCAGGCCATGTTTGGCATTGCTGGGCATGAGATTAGCACAGCTCAGTGCAGGCTGGATTATGCACTGGGAGAGATGGGGAGTCTCACAGGGAAGAGCTGCTTTTGTTTATTGCATGCATGAGTCTGCACATTCCTTATCAGCTGTGTGCACCTAGGCCTTGGCAAATACACTGTAGGTCTCTCTCTCTCTCTCTCTCTCTGTCTCTCTCTCTCACACACACACACACACAATCCTTGCCTTTTTGGCCACTATACAGCATACCACAACATGTACTGTATCAATATGGGATACATGGTATTTCACTCCATAGTGACCAGGACAGAATATGTTTTTATAATGAACTGTTAAATCATGAATTAATGATTTATTATAATTTTTATCTTTGATGTCATGGGTAGAAAGTATGTTATGGCTAACATTTATTGTGATATTTGTGATTGTGATCCCTGTACTAATCCATTATCTACCACTGTGCATTACAAATGCTCCTTCCAAGGTTAAAATTCCAAGGATTCACAATAAATACACACCAGCTACCAATTACAAGTTTAATTTGACTTTGACAAGTAAATGAAAGGGATTTACTAAAGACATACATAAAATGTTAAACACAAATCCTCTATGCTTTGTTGGTGGTATTAAGGAGTTAATACACATTACTGAACATAAATTAATGTTTAGGTAAAGTAATGTTTTTATAGCATTCAACAGTCTGGCTAGTCTGGCTAAAATTTGTAATTAGTTCTGTTTTATTTTGATAGAGGGATTTGTTAATGCATCTTCAATATGCTTTAAAATGCATTAAAAAGAAACAGCCGGCTCATGGAATAGGTTAATCAAAGGTCCGACTCGTCAGCAAGGAAGAAAGTAGCCAGCAGTGACCAGGCTTGCCCAACACGTAATTACCATTAAAAGTGGTGCAAATCTGCTGACCTGGGTCCTGTGCAATCAACAACAATGTAAAAAGCAATAACTTAGTAATTATCAGCATTCAGCTTTTAGGATAAATGAGTTGTTCATGAGTTTAACACCTATTAATTATTCTGTCTCTTTGTCTAGTAAGAGTAAGATAAATTATTGTGAATGTTTTTTCTTTGTCTGTTTAGTTATATTTGGGCTTTGAAGATCAAAAATATACAACTAATTCAAGCTTGATTTGATGCTGCTTATTGTGTTTTGATAAGGCAGTGTTTCAATCACATGCGTGTCGTGCTTGTTGTATAGCTAGATTTAGGAAAGTATTTACGAGTCCACAAAAAAGGTAGCTCAGTCAGATACAGTCCCTCACATGCCTAATGAAGAACAGTATAAAGACAAACTTAGTGTGCAAAATTATTTATTTTGGTTAGTGCAGTATACTGTATATATTTACCATATTATCGTATGCCATATTACAGTGTACCATATTACAGTATGTGGTTGTGGTTTAAAATACATTATATATTATTTTGTATAAACACCTAAAACTTGCTCTGCACAAGACATAAAGGTGCACATTTAGCATATTGACCGATTTCTTTCAAATTATGACCTTCCGAATACATAGATTGAAAATGTCATTGGTTGAGTAAAACTGGTCACATTTGCAATTCCCTGTCTGTCTTTGCCCAAACACAAAACCAGCATTTGAAATGACAGGCAGGCAAGAGGAAAACCGCTCTTAACCAGTTCTGTACACACCTTGAGCAGATGTGTGAATATGTGTGTGTGAACATGTATGTGTGTATGGACGTGTCCATAGTTACAGGCATTGAGCAAGCTGAGGATGAAAATAGCTGCCAGGCCTCTAATTGGTGATGTTTACTTCCTGTCTAATTGAGAGCAGTGTGCAGCTGAGGCAGTTTAAGAGATTTCTGAGATGTGCATAAGCTCTGACGTACTCATGTGTGGCGTAACTGATTCTTGGAATTTTTCATAGTCCCAAAAATCTTATAACAAATTCTGTGAAATGTTGAGATAAACTTCAGATTTTTCTGTCCCTCCTTTGCTTTAATGACAGCAGTACTCGAGTACTCGGACTTCAGATGTTTTTGCAAAACCTGATGATTCATGTTTTCCCTGCGTGATACAGAAAAGTACAGCTGTTTACAGCCACAACATTGCAGGAAAACAACAGAGCAATGCTGTAACTCTTAAATTGTCGGGCATCTGGGGCCTTTTTGGAAAGTTGTCTGAGGCGTTAAATTTGTTACTGGTGTGTATGTGATACTGGAGTACCTGTCAGCTGCTTTTATAAACCTGCTCGTGGGAAGCAGCTGGCAGTGTCCACTGCAGAGCTCAGAGCCGAAACGCTTTACTGGTCTCATGATGCTTTTCTTCTCGCTTCTTCTGTAAAACACCACGTTTAGCATAATGAAATGTAGGAACCAATCCCTGAGAGTTCAGATGGAATGCAGACTGACATGCAGTATATTTCCTGCTGGAGAACAGTCTAATGTGGTTTACGTTCACATCTACTCTCATAAGCTCAGAAATGGAAGAAGTTAAAGCACGCAGATGCTACCCTTCCATCAGTAATTTACACGCGGGGACACGCGTATACACACACAACCGGCTAATCAGGTACAGTCAGTAAACCAAACTGTATTATTGTGCAGGGTGCAGTTAATGATAGTAGCAAGACGTTTGTGTCTGTGTGCGGGAGTTTATTTCATCATACTGTATAATCATATGTGGCAACATAAAACAGCATTCAGCAAATTACTGAGCTTAAAAAAACATTAAAAAAAAAAGCATAAAATATTTGGTGTTTTTTCAAATGTCAATGCTAATATAAATGAAATATTAAATAGTTTCAATAATTCTTTATATATGTATGTATTTGAGAATTGGTGACACACTTGGTCTAGATCTGAAGGTGAGGCACTGAAGCAAAGCTTAATAATATTAGAAAATTGTTTAGGTTTATTTGTTATTCATGTATATCAGAAAGTTTGAGAGAAAGTTTTAGGATTTTGAAGTTGTAATATAAATGGAAAACACTCTAAGATTCTTTATTTCTCTGTGTCACTTATCGAATGTTTGCAGTTTTGTGACTTTGTCAATTTCCTTATGCAAAATGTCAGATTTTAATGCTTTTATTAAAGCACACATTCAGGATGCTTAGGGGAATTACAAAATCATGCTGGGAGAAGATTGACTGTCAGGTTTTGAATAATCTCTGTCTATGCTAGCTTGTGTGCATGCTGTCATTAGAATAAAAGGAGGACATTGATATACTAAATCAAAATTCTTGAAATCTGTACCTTTATTAAACTTCCACCTCTTTATGTGTTTCTGCTGAAACTAATTTGTAATTTAAAATGAAAATTACATCATACTATAAAAATGCAAAATCAATGCGTTGTGCTACAGGTCTCAGACATTTAGACCCTTCTGTATATTTAGAACTACAACAAAAGTTGACAAAATGGGTGGATCTTCCCAAATGGTTGACAGAGTTGGCTGGTGAAAAGGACACCTGTACTGGTTAGTGCCAGCTCTCAGTCACAAAGGCCAGTGTTGTCCCTCTGTCTTTGCTCTGGCTTTTTTTTACCAGCTGCCAGCATTTGTCCCTGTATGCCACACAGATGCCACACTCTCCCCAGTGGAGCTGTCACTCAGACCCCATAGGGATGAATGGGAGGAGTTTGGAAATGGGCAGTGTGGAATGGGGGTGAAGTATTTGCAGTGTAATTATTTTTGAAGGATATTGACGCCTCTCTGTAATTTCCCCTCTAACGCTTGTGTTATTTCTAACTACAAAATGGACTGTATTAACCCCTGCCATTTCAGTCTTCTGTTTTCTCAGGGCTCTCACGCAGCGCAGACTCTCCACGGAAGCGTCTCAAAAGAAGCATCTGCTGGCCTTTTCAAGGCACCCAGTCTTCCTTTTAACAGCAAAACGATAGAGCACAATTTTTCATCCTGTCATGTAATGAGTGAGAAACGCTCCCAAACTGATTACCAGGGGAAGGACTCTGTGACATTTTCATTGCGAAGATTTTTTTTCTACGCTTTATGTGTTTTGAGGCTGAATGTCACTATGGCACATCACATTTTCCACTTCCATAAAAAGGAAGGGAAAAAACAGTGCTATTTTTCCCCGCACCCCCTCCAAAAATCTTCACAAAGTGCAGGTAATTTTTATAGACTACATGACACATAAATATGAAACAGT
Source organism: Yasuhikotakia modesta (assembly GCA_036877545.1). Classification (NCBI taxonomy): domain Eukaryota; kingdom Metazoa; phylum Chordata; class Actinopteri; order Cypriniformes; family Botiidae; genus Yasuhikotakia; species Yasuhikotakia modesta. Next base: position 18,441 of record JBAJNP010005035.1, read on the forward strand.
TTGTGCAGTTGGTTTGCTGTGGTTTTCTTTGTGAGGGATTGCATCAGTGATCAATTTCCAACTTCAGTGAGGATTTGGAAAGAGGATGTAAATTGGAAGTTGTTTTAAGATGCAGACAGCCACAGACTCTTTCTCCACCGCTTGTCACATCTCAGAGTTCCACACTTTACATGGCAGAATGGCTTTTTGTAATAGAATTTTTCCTGCAAAGGAGGTTAATTATGTTCTCTCTTTTTTTTATCTCCTGCTGTTTTCTTCTCTATTTTCCCCCTTTTCTTTCTTTTTCTCCCTGTCATTCTTTCTCTGTCTATCTCTTTTCCATTTCTAAAAGAAGCAAAAAAATTGAGTTAAAAGTACCTGAGGATGCAATGCATTATGGGTAGGATTGATTGTGGATAGGGGATAGTGTTGTGATTTAAAATTATGAACACAAAGTTTTATTCCATAAATGTTGAATTTATGGAAAAAATCTGAATGCTTTTCAATGTGATTAGATTAGGGTTAGTATGGACACCTATCAATCCTGTTGGTGTGTTCTGCTTTGTATGTTCCCAGTACTGATGTGTGTTTGACCTGACACAGCTGCTGCCGCATTTCTGTGGCCACTGCAGTTTTAGATACTTTCATAAAATAGACACTCCTCAGTTTTATAACATTGTCACACATAACAAGAGCCATAAAGCCCATCTGCCTTTGATCCTTTGCCTTCCTCTTTCTACCAGTGGAAATCACATAATGCAGAAAAGACACCAACCATGTCACTGTCAGGTCCTGCTCAGGGCAAACGGGTTCTTACAAGATTAGAGTGAGTGGGAGTACTACACACTTAAACCTACAGGGGGCGCCATCTCTCAGAAAGCCCAGCAGCTCACCAGAGGCCATGGAGAAAAGGATTTGCTGTGTTTCAGGCTATGTGACTGTCAATCCAAAGCTCTGCAAAGCCTGTAAAACTTTCAGTGTTTACTTCAGTCCTCAGTTGCCTGAGGGCTGGGCTGTGAGGTAAATGATAGATAATGCACAGTAAAAGAAGACAGTTCATGCATTGCAGTAGTGGTTCTCTAAATAGTGGGCTGCAGTTCCATTCGGATGGGGTGGCAGGCAGCAGGAAAACAGGGCTTAGCTGAAGAAAAATAATGAAAGGCAACTTTAATATTTGTGCATAGCTACGGAAAGAAAATATGGGGGTTTCTATACTTTAGAAAAGTGCTTATCTTTCTCTGGTGACAATGCTTACAAAAGAATTGGAGAAAATGAAAAATGGCTAAATTTGCAGATGCCAACATAAATAAATAGCATACATTTTACTGTAGAACTGTATGTATATGGATGTGTTATTGTGTTATTCGTATTTGTGTTATGGTTTGCTTTCTAGGGAAGTCATTTCTAGTCATTCTAGTCATTTTTATCAAAAAAAGTACCCCTACCAAAAAAGCATATTATAAGAACTGCAGTCATGCATATTGTTTATGATTGATGTTTATGTGCTTGCAGTGTGTGAACTTTGCAAACACAGATGTGTACAGATGTAAAGGACACACTTTGTAATGGAACCAGTCATTCATGTTGATTCAGCTCATGTGCACATCCTCTCACACATAAAGGTCACTATAAATGATCACACTGCACAAACAAATACACTGATTTCAAAGCTATAGTTATATTGTGACATCATCAGGACCAGAATATATCTTCACCAAAGACATTATACTTTATGAATCCTTTGTGGGTACATTTTTTAAATGTCTTGAACCTGGCATGACTCAAAACAGCAAACTTCTGATCCAAGGTCAGACACCTTATTCAATAAGCCATAGTTCCAATGGGTGTTTCTTCTACTGTGGGGACTATTGTCACTTTGGGCATCTCAAACCATTCTTACCAAGTCTTCTTGGTAACCAAAGCTTAGTTAAGCTAAAATTTAATTAGTGACAAAATTGTCAGTAATGGTGGAAATTGTCACCGTTGAGAGGGAATTATTTGTGTAATACTAAAGTGTGTAAAAGATTAAAATCATTCTTACACAGATATGGTGGACAAATATTTGAAAATAAATATATAAGTGAACAAAGTAGAGCATCTAATCCAGTAGTCTTGAAAAAGCAGACCAGTGGACATGGGGATTACATGCTAAGTATTATGATATTGAACGGATAAACTCAGAGATTATCCCGAGTTTAATCAAGCCGTTCTGTGAGCTTACACAGATATTTATAAAGCACAATTGATCAAGTCATTGAGAAGAAACAGATAAAATATTTGCCATATAAAAGGAATAGTTTGAAAAGTGTTTTAGCGCTTATGATTTATGAAAAAAAGCTGTGAAGATAAATGCCTGGTTTATTTTTGGCTTATTCTTAATTATACTTCTGAATGCTTCACTGAGGTTTTCAAGCACAGGTACTGGTGATAGTTAATATTTTATATTTATGAGGCATCTGTGTAATATAGATAAGGCGTTTAATTAACGAGCTGCAAAAGTGTTTTCCATTGAAATATTAATCATTTCATATTTTGCTTAGCAGTTTGATTTCTAATTCTTCACAAATACGCCAATCCACAATGTCTTGAGATAGTTTGCATCAATGTTCACAAGTATATAAGCACTTCATAAAAGGCATCAATTCACCCTCCTAAGTACATATTGCACACTGCTGTATGTTGTTTTCTAAGATACTTGTGGGATTTATGTCAATGGCTTAATGTAATGCCTGCAGGAGTCGCTGTGTAAATGATATGCAGAAACAGTGCCCTGAATCCTGTCTGTTTTGTCATGCATGGTGTCAAATATATAGTTCATTGCTTCTGTATGTGTGTGATATGAAATGAGTTTGACACTTTAAACAGCAAGGTGATCCATAGGATCACCTTGGATCCATAGGAGACTCCAAAGGTCTGTAGCTGGGGATTATTTGTATGTTTGAATAATCCATTAGATAACATATTTTATGGACACTTAAGAACTTTAATAGAAAGGTACTTTATTGTACCTTGTTTTCTCTTTTTATTTGGAACTTTATAGGTGCAAATCGAAATACAAATATTTATAGCAAATCATGTGTCTTTAAAAAGCTTCAGTGATGTTGTTTTGTGATTCCCCACACATTGCTGGAAAACCTGTTTTGTTAATGTAATTTGAGGCAATCATAACAAGATCCATTAATACAACATTCCTGTAATTATATTGCTTTGTCTAAACATCTGTGTACAGTTGAAGTGTGCAAAGCAGTTATTGACAGCAGTTTGTTTGTATTTATATGTGTTTAATTGATTTATTTATTTCTGAATACTGTATGGTGAATACCATATGAATGCAATACTTATGAATACTGTATACTTTGCTGATCCTTCTCAATACATTACCCTCCATCTGTGACCCATTCAGGCTTTTACACTGATGTCACACAGTCCCTGGAGATCAACCAAAACCCGTTAGCTGCATCTGAATCCCTTCTTAGGCCTGAGTATGTGCTGCTGAGGCAGGACTGAAGCCAATGTCCTGCTTGGCCGGCCATCGACCAGAAGCCATCCTAAAGCAAAGTTCCCTCTAAACTGACTTACCATAATGAGTGCAGTGCTAACCTGGCTACGCATAAGCAATATCTGTGCACAGTCCTCTGAAAACCTCCCTAGAGATTTATTTGGCTGTTGAAGTAGAAAATGAATATTTTACAGTTGGCTTGTCTGATCAATTACCTACAAGCTGTTGCTGTATTTTGTGGCACATGGGAGAGAAGTGCTGGTGGGGGGCTGGGTGGTGATGGATAAGACCAAAGGGACTCTGAATGAAGACAACAAAAAGGCCAGCAGTCGGTGAGATAATCTACAATGAAGCATGTACTTTATTTCCTCTCACTCTTTTGGTATTTAAAGAGCACTGGAATTGTTGCAAAGCAAATTAACGCTTTCAGATGCTAATTAGCCTGTTTAATTTCTTGAGGTTGTAGACACACTGGGCTGATTAGGCCTTGCTAAGTGCTCCTTGATTCAAGGCCAATTTGAATGTTGGAAAAACACAGTCCTCTTTCACCGTGGTGTGGGTTTTACATACAAAATCATGCCTGGGACTGAGTTAAATTATACTGACACATGGTTACGTTCTGACAGTTTGAATACTTTCTGCAAACCCAGCTTAATATTGAGGGATAACAGTAAGTAAGCCATTTGTAGGCCATCTTTTAAGTCAGCTAATGGCAGATGAAGAGGAAAACCAATGTTCTTTAACCTTACATTGGTTATTCTAGGGCCTCAGATACTTCACACAGTATCTTTAAGTTCTAACGATTATAACAGCTAGCACATTGCTTACAATTCAATGTTTCTGCACTCAGTAAAGAGTATAAATGATCTATGCTAAAATGTAATGCTGTGAATGACATAATGGCCTGTGCTGTTTGCTGAAATGTGCAAGGAAAAATATAGCTGAATACATTTAGAATGTAATAATGAAAGAAAATGGACATAATATATGGTACCTCAGATATGGCTTCTGTGAAAGGAAACTTAATGCTTTGAGGCAGTTCTAAGAATACAGACTAGATGTTCCTCATCATTATTTGTGTCTGTGAGCTCTGGTAGACCAGCAGGAATGCTCTGTGTTAAGTAGAACACATTTAATGTCATAAATTATTCTTGATATCACACAGTTTCCTCATTCCCATTTAACATTTTTGCCACAAAGCTCAGGAGGAAGTCACAGTTGTGTGAATCTTGGTACACCTCAAACTTCCTCCAGCACAAAAGATATTACAGGGAACAAAGTCTCTCACGTGGAGAGGTGATGTGAGTTATTCTCGTGTGTTCCATGCTGTGCTCCCAGAGTGGAAAGACCCTCAGCAGGGACACGAATCTGCTGCATGTTCTTGTGTCATGGATGAGGTTGTTGTAGAGGAGGAGGAATTCATTTCTGTCATCTAACCTGTCTTCAGCCAAAATCTGGTTATGATGAGGTAGAAAATGCAGACGAATTTGTCTAAACCTCACTTGAGGACACAAGATGACATTCATCTTGTCTTTTTCAACATTTATGCCCCAAGCAAAATCAATCAGAGATCTCTTTCACTTTTCACTATATTAATATTCAGAATAAATTGACCCCCTTTGGAAAAAAATGGTGGTCATTTAGGCTACTAGATATCAGTTATATTTCATAATAAGTTGATAACCTTGATAACAAATCAAATTCCTTTGGCAGCTTTGTAGTTTAGTAGTATAATCCTTACATACATGTGTCCAAACCAGCGTTGTAGAGAATACCTCATGGTTTTAAAAATGTTTGTCCAAAAACAAGCAGAAAAATATGTACAGATTTTGATTACTGAGAAAGACTTTTAAGAAAAAACAGATATACAGTATTTGCTCCTATGACTCTCCTTTCAGTCCTGCCCAAAGATTGCTTTTGTAATCTGACATTGTTTTTGATTGGTTTTGATTGTTTTAGCTCACAATGATTATTTTATTCATTTGGATTATATTCCTCTGGTCTCAATCACTGATTTAATTCTCACAGTCTAAGTCAGTTTGATTGAAATATTCTCCAAAGACCTTCATTTCTCTCTGACTGAGCGAGAAACTCATGCAAAGCTACCTTTGACCTTTCCCAATGTCAAAATTACAGTTCTGCCCAATTCCCAATTATTCCAGTACTATATTGTGAAAGAAAAGTACTGTAAGCTTTTGTCTCTGCTCACAATATAACATTCGGGACAATCCTAAGCTCCTTTAAAAGAGACAGTGTCTGGGTTTACACTGTATGGATTGTAGCATTTGAGTGAAACAGCAGTTTTAGAGGGAACAATTCGGTGGATTTTCTCTCTCTCTCCCTGTTTCTCGCCCAATCTCTAGTGGTGAGGTTAAAATCACTGTGCTGATTGCAAAGACAACTGATGTGTTTGATTGAACTGTGTGATTAAGACACTTTATTAATTTAACTTCAATGGACAATCAGAAGACAGCAGAGGATGAGAATGGACTCACAATGTTCTGACTGCCTTCACTGAGAAGCAGAACACAGAACAATGTTTACAGTGTGATATTACAGAACAGTTTTACATGACAAACTGCTGTGATGAAGCACAGAGGACTTTGTCTAGTAAATTCAAACTCTTTAATTGTTAATCACTCTTTTATTTTTATAATGTTAAGTTAAATTCACCTGCACATTAATTTACTTGGCAAATATCAAATTTCACTTGCATTTGGTGCTTTTCATAAAGAACTAGATTCATGCAGTCAAATTTGATATAAAATGCTTGTACTAATAATCAACTTAAACCAACAAGACTGCAATAACAACTTTTTACTATTAAAAATGATAATAATTAATAATGATAAAAGATAATGAAAGCATTTCAGAATAATTGTATCTGCTTTAGAAACAATGCAGTACGTTCCAGTGGCTTTTCAAAGCTGTAGATTTGATTGTTTCAAAGCACATTTTTCTTTAAATGCATCTAAAATATCAACTGAGGCGTCATAAGGTGGAACCAATTTATCTTACTCTTCACTTTGAATAGAATTAGCGTTCTCTCTAAATCACCTAATTAGTTTTTGCTCATTAAATTAAGATTCATGCCGGTTTTTCATCAAGATAAACAGCACTGTGCTTTTCATCTGGTCGCAGAGAGCTGTGGATCACAGTGGCAGATTTGTGACTCTACTGTGCTAAAGAAACTGAAGGAATAACACAGTCTCACATTTAGAGTCTCTCAGCTGTATTCCTGACAATCAGAGTTAACACATTTAAACAATAAGCGTTTGTAAATAAATGAAAAACAAGAAATTTAATTAAAGGCATAATTCACTCAGCAATGGAAAATCTGTCATCTTTTATTCACCACATGTCATTTTAAACTTGTATAACTAAGAATAAGAGAGGTAACAAATTCTGAGTTTTTTTAAAGGGATAGTTGACAAAAAAGTAAATGAATTTACTCACCATCAAGTTGTTCTAAACCAATCTATTTTGCTTCTGAGAAACACAAAGGATATTTCATAGTGTTGGTAATCAAATAGCTATGGCATCCATTGACTTCCACAGATGCAAAACAACTGAAAATATTTTTTCCACAGAACAATGACTGGAATGACATGAATATGAGTAACAGGTGGGATGGGTGAACTGTCCTTTTAAGGTTATTATGTAATCAGTAAAAAAAATTATAAAACGTCCAAATCCATCAATATCTGTACTTTAAATTTCCAATTTTGAATGTCAACCAGCACATTTTACTGTGAAATTCATCTGTCATTGATTTGCTGTGATCAATTAGTTTACTTTAAAGTAAGCTTTCTGTATCTCATACACTTGTTAAACAACAAAACACAGGTCAAGCTGGGTTAATCTGAGTGGCTCAGAAGAACAGATGTCTATTAATATTGATAAGTATGTGTGAATTATTAATACAGGGCATGGCAAAGCCCTTGTGTTTTGTTGTAGACGATATATTACATTAGAGATATTGTACAGCAATAGAAAGAAGGGATACAGGGAATAAAGTGTATTCTGTAGCAGTTTAAGATCATAAAGGTAGTGCCCTGAGAATACAAGAGTGGGCTGCTGTGTAGGAGGAGGAACTGAGTGGAGAGGAAATGACAGAGGCCTGCAGTACCTTTTGTGAGACTTTTGAAAGCCCAGATAAACACAGCAGAGCCCAGGGTTGCATTAGAGGGAAACCAACATAATGTCAATGCAGAACCCCAGGAGAAGCTTACTGTATTTGCATCTTATTCACATTTACTTTGAAGATTGGTGCAATGTTACACTGCGCTTGGACACAGTGTGCATCCAACATCCATCTGTTAAAGTCAAGCTGGCCATAAATGATGAGAAATGGGTCTTTGGCAGCATTTGTAGCCTGTTGTTTCAAGTAAAATGTGAAAATGTAAATTCACTGTGGCTTTTGTGCCACTTTAACCTGCAGGGTTAGAATGTTAATCAGTGTGGTAAACATGCTTTAAAAAATAATTGCGTGTTATGATGGAACACAATGTGATAAAAGGAGTTTAAAGATCAGTGTTGTTTCAGCTGTCTGGTAAATCTTTAAACTTACGTGAAAGGAACGAGAAAAAGTACCTTTTTGAACAGGGTCAAAAAAATCAAAGTGTTGAAATAAGGAATGGTTGCCACCAAGCAGTAAATGTGCAGATTTTATGTGTGCAAGTTAATTATGCCACTTCAGAGGAGCTTGTGAAAGGATAAGGAAAGCTGCATAAATTTAGCTGTAATCCAGGCAGGCAGAACTCATTTGCAGGGATGGTCTTATCTGGGCACTGCAGCTTTCTCACAAAATTAACCTTGGATATTTGGGCCCAATTCAGTGAGTGTTTGATTCTCTCTCTTTCTCTCTCTCTCTCCCCCCTCTTTTTTCACTCACTTACCCCTGTAATTCTGTCATCCTTTTCACAATCCCTATGCCACTCTCATTCAAAGTCTCTCTCTCCTTCATGAAAAGAGCCCATACAGTGTAACAACAACAAGCAACTTTGTTTGACAGAGTAAATAAACAAGCCTATCTAAACAAGATCTGTCTGTCTATCGATCTATCTATCTACCCATCCGTTCAGATATTTCATCAGCATCAGGTTTAGTAAATTACTGTAATTATGAACGTAAATGAATTACTTTCATAATGACATTCACATTCTTCTGTATTTATGGTCTGTTGTTAATAAGCTCTGAGGTTCTAAACGCAGAACCCAAAGCAGCGGTAAACATGGCCTCAGCTTTAGAGCGATTAGCTGTGATATCACCTGCGTCCATCAGGAACTCTGAGCCCCTGTAGGATGAGGTGAAGTGCAGGGCATCGATCAGTCCATGACTCTGGTTGCTAACAGCTGCTTTTCATGTATGTATATCTTGCTAAGTCCCTTCAAGCCCATATGCTTACATATGCTAATCACTCTTTAGTGTCCGTGAGGCACGAGGCTTCAAAGTGCTGCTTTAAAAATCTCGAATGAAGATGTTATTTTTTCTTTTAAGTGAAAAGGCTTTGGCTCGCTAAAGCCTCTCCTTATTGCACACTGTAAGTTCCTGTGACGTTTGAAATGCTTTTTGACATAACAAGACGTGTCCTTTCATATCTGGGAAAGAATGTTGAGATGTAGCCTTTGGTTTTCATAGTTCCTCTCAGGAGTTTTACTGTTCTTATGATGAAGTTTGAAGATGAGACGACATTTGAAGAGCGGTGTGGTGAAAAAAGTTGCTCATCCTCTGTTACTTAATTATGCTGAAAGTCGTTGTTTTGATTTTTAGCAAGTTTTTGAGTTCAAATCGTGCTACATTTGGGCTGAAAAGTCAAATAGAAGATCAGTGATTGTGATCACACTTTATTGCAGGAAATGTTACTCAGGTTAAGTTGTTGTTTTCATCAAGATACATTTATTTATACTTACCATAAAGTCTTGGATGAAAAAATGTCAAATTTATACTGTTACTGGCAAGACTGAACACAGACTGACCTTTTGTCCATGTTGTCTCTTTAAATAGGATAAATTATTACAATAGAATCTGCCATTAAACATTTTATTATCGCAAAACATATCCAACAATGTGAAAATATAGGTCTTTAAAAACCATTTTTTTACCAATTCTTTATTTATTTTTGTCTTTTTACTGTTTAAAATCACCATATTAAACATCAAGTTTTATAATTGGACTTTTGACTCCAAACTTCTCTGTGTGACCTCAGCTTACCCTATAATTCCCTGTGTTGTAATAATGCACACTTTCTATAGTAACTTTCTTTTTTAAACTACCTCGACAGATTCCCAGGGAGTAAAGTGGCAATACTGAGTTTCAAATTGTAATTCCAGTACTACATAAGCCACTTTAAAATGGTGTGTAAGAATTTACCCAGGATACACGGCAAATTTCTGCTGACTGCTCAGTTTGTACTGCAGCGTAGAGCACGGTTCAGTCCGTTGGGTATCGCAAAGAAAATCACAAACGGTGTGGCAAACACAGATAAGCCCACAATTATACATATTATTGACAGCGGCATGGAAATCATGGCTGATTGGACTAATTGAAATTCATGCGCTAGTCATGGCATTTAGCTCCATCTTTCTCTCCACCTCCATAGCGCATTCATTCAGACAGTATGAAGGATGGATGTTAATTAGCTAACACAAAAATACCAAGCTCACTGTCTGTGCCTCTTACCTCACCCTCAACCACTGTACCTCAAAAATGAGGATGAGTGCATTAAAAGTTAACTTTTTTAAAAGTAAAACTTTCCAGGAATAAAGGTGAGAGGACACAACATTGTTTCAAGTTTACTTCATTGTCCAGAAAATGAGCTAAACATGGTCATGCCATACTGCCATTCAAGATAGTTTAATGGAATGGCACACAGAAAATGTTATTTTTCCTGACACTGTAAACTGACAGCTAAAGTGGGGCTGCAAGCCTTGGCCAGATTCTTTATTTATTTATTCGTGGCACACAATATCAATCACTTTGTTGCTCTGTTTGATCTATATAAGACATTAGAACCAATAAGTTATGATGTGATTGACATCATATATAGCATAATGTGCCGTCAGCTGTGCAAGTAGGATTCATTTATTTCCTGCATTCATCTTTAGTATTTAATTTTGAAACTGTTCTACCGTTCTATATATTGTTTCATTGAGGATAAAAAATTGTTCTACATAAAATCTAAATTCCACACCCAAAACTGCTCATTGCATTTGAGGAACAGTAAAAGGTGCATTTATCCATTAGGCTGAGCTAAAATTCATTACCAAATCTCCAAAGTGCTCTATCGTTTATTTTCTATAAGAGTGCATGCATATTAATGACTGCCAGACAGCTATTTGCTTCTTCGTAATTGGATCAAAATTAAGTTGAAGAAACAGGAAGACAATTAAACTAGGTGGTTTTTATCTGAGCTGTGCAGTCTGAAACGGCGTCAGTGCTAAAACGACGCCGCCCGTCTGAGCTGCCGGGCACAATCTCCTCTGCGCTGTTTCAGAGGCTTTGTTTATCTCATTTTTCAATTAACCTCCTCGATTTAACTCTCATCATAAAGAGACGTGCATGTTTGTTCCAAAGAGCAAACAAAATTGCTTGGTCCTCGTCCTTTTTTCTCTTGGTGTTTCGTTTCCTTGTTTTGTTTGCTCTCTCTCTTTCTCTCTTGTGTGGTGTGTGGTGGCGCGTACGCAAACTCAGGCTGGTCTTCACAGGACTGAGGTGGATTTTGAGGAGGACATGGCTTGATATGTTTCAGATATAAAAGGCTGAATTTGTCATAAGCGGGGGGCACTTAGTTGATAATGCAGCGTTGTGAGACCACCGCCCTTAGGAACTTCGCTACATCTGTGTTTTTTTACTTTGTACTTTGCATTAGCAGTGTAAAAGGCTGTGGCTCAGGAAACGCACATTTTGATCAAGGGAATATAGTATATATGTAAATATATACATTTGCACTGCTAATGCAAAGCTCATCAGTTGAGCTACACAGGAACACTCATGTTAAAGCTACAGTGTTTTCTGTCACACAGTCGCTGCATGAGCCACATGTAAATCTTCCACAGCGTCGATTCAGATTCAGTTCACACACAGAGGGAAAAACTCACAGCAGAGAGACGCTCTGATTACCGCTCAGCCGTAATCCTTTTTCTCTGATCTCTGCTGATTTTAGTTTAATATTCCTGGGACTTTTTTTCAGAAGGAGGAATTATTCAAATACAAGGTGGAAATCGCTTCTCCGCCTGCAGGCGTTTGAAGGCAAGTTCGGAAGAAGAGAGAGAGAGATAAATCTGAGGAAAGTGTTCTCAAGGCCTCTGAGGTTTTCCATCCTGATGTTTCTTTTAGCATGGGACAGACACTTGAGGTCATTTCTCCTGCTGGTGGGCTAATGTTCCTGCGGGTGATGCTTGTCTGCTGATGGTGAGCTGTAGCTGCCCACCGGCCCCCCAGACTCTCCCCTGATCTGGGGTTTTCACCGATAGCAGCCTGATAACTCATGCCTTGAATTTATTCCAGGATCACACCTCACCCAGCCGAGGAACATGAGCTGTTATATCGTCTCTGATAAGGGGCTAGACAGCTAAAGCAGGCTAGTATGTCAGCCCTTTACAGACAGTTGCTTCATGCTATCAAGATTCTAACACGGGTGCATTGGGGGCTATTGCTGGCTTTTCTATCATTGTTTTTGATCATAACATTAAAGTTGCATATATATATATA